>JAWQFJ010026804.1:5000-20000 GCA_034096865.1 Theodoxus fluviatilis | reverse complement strand
ACTTAAAATTTGGTTAAGAAATCCTACATCCTAGGATAATGATCCGATATGAGTGAATATACTGAGATACTTCCAGCGTTGCGTGAAGCCTACTGAAGACCGATGATTCCAAACTACTCACCATGTGCGTGATGCTTGGGTTTCAGCTGGAACAGCCCGTGAGCGGCTCAGACGTGTGTGTTGGTCTGCTGTTCCTCAGGTCGGAAATGGTGAGTCAAACACACAGCAGTCATTAACAGCTTACGGGCTCCGCAAAGTGTATCACGTGACTTGAGATTGCTTGGATGCCTCGCAGGACGAGGACTGGCGGCCATCAGGAAACATCACTCCTCGCGGTCTGCTGTCATAGGGTGCAGTGCCGTGACTTCCCATCGCTTGACACGATTTAACCAGGAACGAACACAAACACATTAATGCACTGTTTTCTTTGTTCCGGAGTCGTCAATCTAGAAGGGTAGCCATGCATGTCCACGAGAACTGCCATTTGTTGTTCATTGAAAGAGAAACTCCCGCAGAGAAAATTACCTCTCTCGCCTGAGCCAAGGGTCTCTTTGGACCCCATTGGATTCCAGTAAACCGATCTCGCGCGTCTACAAGTCATCATCTATTGTCTGCACGGTTCCATACTGCCACGCACGTGGGTTTGACGAGCAATATGTACGAGAACATGAAATTACCACGCTGTGGAGGTCATTTCCTTTTCACGCGCTGCGGTCTCGGCGCAAAATTACGTAACTCGTAAGGCTATGCAATATCTATCACTATGTTACAACGACAACCAGTTCACTATGTTGTTTTACTTTTGACGCCAAGTATACATTTGCCCAAAAGTCGATAAAGAAATTGCTTTAACCAACGAACGAACGAAAAAAGATAACTACTTTTATTGTTTTCACTCCCGTACAGAGACTTACTCGTTCGGAGACCTCTGCACGAATACAAATCAGCAGCATCCCTGGACTTTGTCAGTAAGCAAGGATACATGACAGAGTTCCCGTATAGGGCCTTTGTTGTCTCCACTCAGTGCATGAAGAACAGCTTGTCATAAAGTATCAATTGGAAAACATCAAACACGAAGCAGTCGTAAAAGGCAGTAGCATTAAAGTTCACGTGCACAAAATCGTGGTGGAAAAAACACCCTACTTCCCACGTAACGAAGTGTATGGAGAGTCACAAGATCGCATGCACATATTACTCTGTGTGTGTGTGTGTGTGTGTGTGTGTGTGTGTGTGTGTGTGTGTGTGTGTGTGTGTGTGTGTTTGAGTGTGTGTGTGTGTGTTTGAGTGTGTGTGTGTGTGTGAGTGTGTATGTGTGTGTATGTGTTTGTGTGTGTGTGTATGTGTGTGTGTTCTTGTTAGTGTGTGTGTGCTTGTCTGTGTGTGTGTGTGTGTGTGTGTGTGTGTGTGTGTGTGTGTGTATGTGCTTGAATGTGTGTGTGTGTGTGTGTGTGTGCTTGTGTGCGTGTGTGTTTGTGTGTGTGTGTGTGTGTGTGTTGTGTGTGTGTGTGTGTGTGTGTGTGTGTGTGTGTGTGTGTGTGCGTGTGTGTGTGTGACAGTGTATGTGGGTGTGCATGTGAGAGCGTAGGTGCTTGAATATGTGTGTGTGTGTGTGTGTGTGTGTGTATGTGTGTGCGCGCTCGCGTGTGTGTGCGTTCAAGCATACCTGATTCTGTGCACGCGTGTGAGTTGAATGTGGATGTACACTCTAAAGCGCATTGGGCACATTGTTTGCATACTATTGTCTCATGTCAAATCATCTTGAAAACTAACAAACACAATTTAGTATTTTAATTGCTCAGAATTCTACAGTTTCATTCATTATTTGAGCTCAACATTAGACCAAAATCGACTTTCCCAGCAACAGCCAGAATCGTTACTTCCCGTTCTGTAGTGCCGACTGTCAGACTACAGAAAGCAGGTGCATTTTTTCATAACTTTCTAACACCTAGATGACATTCCAAGGAAATTCCTGTCGTATCATTTCATGGATTCTCTTGTTCCAATCATCATGACGATCATAATGGAACCTTTTCTAATCAAAATGACATGCAGAGTAAAGGTATAAATGGCAACGGCATTTAATCAACAAGTTGTCCTATCAATCCATCTGATGAATATCCACCCTATCAACGTGTGCATGAGAAAACATCTCTAAGGCTCATGTATTGTGCATTTTTGTACAGGAATATGCAATAAAATACTTTGACCAACAACTATACTACTGATGTACTTGCCTGTGATGCTCACAAAATATGTTTAACTTGTTCGTGCTTATTCAGAACGCTGCACTGTTGATGTACTCTGTAGAGCGAGATCTACAACGTGCAAAAGTTCATGGTATTCGGCTACATCCATGTGCGAAGGCCTGTGGCTAACAACGCAAAGTCACGTGCACAAAATTCACTCATTGCTGATTCTCGGGATGCCAGAGCCATTTTTCCGAAGTCATGATACACTTTAATGTGGTAAAAGTGGACTTGAATTGGCCTGAAAATGAACATCCTGCAAGAAGTTTGCTGTGGAGTCATCATCATCATCTTCATCATCATCATCATCATCATTATCATCGTCATCATCATCATCATCATAACAGGTGTATGGTGCTCCATCGGATCATCCTCGTAGACTGGCGAGGGAGGCTTTTTGGATGACTAAACTGCGTACCACCTATCCTCTTGGTCTAAACACCAAAGTGTAGTTGAGTGGTTGGCGGTTTGGTTGTTCAGAGGGTACGCTTGTCGACTTTCAGGGGTGATCCGATGGTCTGGATGTGTGTACTGTGTGTAGGGATGTGTATGTGTGTGTGTGTGTGTGTGTGTGTGTGTTTGTGTGTGTGTGTTTGTGTGTATGTGTGTGTGTGTGGGGGGGGGGGGGGGGTGTTTGCGTGTGTGTGTATGCACGTGTGTGTGTGTGTGTGTGTGTGTGTGTGTGTGTGTGTGTGTGTGTGATATGCTGTTTCTTTCTCCAGAATTCTTGGACTTGTGTTTGCCCATTTTTGTGGACTATCGTGGTGATTGGCCAGTCGGGACATCCAAGACTGTGGGAATGTCTTACGTCATAGCAAACGTAATTCTTTTTATACGTCATCTTGACGCCATTTTTTTCATTGCTGAAGAAGTTGCCGGAAGGCATCGAAATATTCTAAGAAGTACAAACACAGAAAGTCACATTGTTTTTTGTTTTCATTCTCTTTTTTGGAAGCATCATCATCATCATTATCATCGTCATCATCATCATTATCGTCGTCGTCGTCGTTGTCGTCGTCTTTATTGTTATCATCATATCGCTATCGCTGCTGTCCTTGCCTTTGTAGTCGTCGTCGTTTGTAGTTGTCGTCGACGTTGTCGTTGATGTCGCTGATGCTGTTTCTGCATCAAAGAGTCAGGAGGATTTGCACGGTTGTTTACAAACAAAGAAGACACGATTTCTACCACGGGACAACATAGAAAGAGGAGGATGGAGGGGCAGAGAACTTCATGCATGGAGCTGCTGCTGTACCCACCTGGAAGCCGAAGGCTGGGCAGTTCAGGACAATGGTGACGTTGAACACCAGCCCAGTTCTCCAAGGGGCATTGTACATGCGCGCCTCAGTCTGCCATAGACGTTATTCACACAGCGGCCATTTTGAAATCGAAAACGAGACTAAGTCCGCAAATTTAATGGCGTCCAGCGTCTATGGCGAAACCGAAGGCTTCATCATCACATAGACACTGCTGTGTTCCTTATTGCGAGAACGATGATCGATATGACGAGAACTCCAGACTGTCCTTTTTCAAATTCCCCACATACAAGAAGCAGAAGAAACTATGGATCTGGAAGATTCGGCGTGATCCTGGCAAAAAATTCAAGGCAACAAGAGCTTAGATTTAGGTCTTGTAAAAGCAAAAAAAAAGTTAAATCATCTAACCAGAACATTCAAGATCCTCATAAAAACACCATATTTGTCATATCTTTTCATCAACTCAACTACACTTCTTACGAAATAAAGTCATTTCTACAACTTGAGATACGAATAAAACATTTAAAAGCGACAAGGCTTCAGATAGTGCCTCACGAGGAGCGCACATGTTTGTGATGTAAAACGTGACCTTCATTACAGTATTACACTACGAGTGATCTTATCCGATACCAGTTGATGTTTTACCCCTCTGCTAAGATTATAATACAACTCAATCGAGTTTTACATGAAACATTTAGTTATCTCGATCGTCTGCTGGCGTAGTGGCTGCGGTTCGATCGTGTTCGTCTGCTTGGTTCGTAGTGTTGATCATTATGAATGGTGTTTCTTGAAATAAGGTCAGTAAGCCTATATGTTAATTTATAATGCTAATATAACCATGGGCTGTCTTAATTTATCAAAGCTGTATGTTGATTGCGTCAATAGGTCGTGAAATACATTTTACAAATCCAAGCTTCGCGCACTTCTATTTATAGCTGACGCGCGGACCTCAGCGGCACCAGGATAGATTATAAATACATTGTTGTTGTCCTCGAACCTGCCTGCTGTTGACATCGTGTACAATGCTAGTATTGTCTGATGCTATGAAATACGTTCACCAGTAAAAGGTTCAACACAAATATTCCTAAGGTTGTATTATAATCTTAGCAGAGGGGTAAAACATCAACTGGTATCGGATAAGATCACTCGTAGTGTAATACTGTAATGAAGGTCACGTTTTACATCACAAACATGTGCGCTCCTCGTGAGGCACTATCTGAAGCCTTGTCGCTTTTATTCGTATCTCAAGTTGTAGAAATGACTTTATTTCGTAAGAAGTGTAGTTGAGTTGATGAAAAGATATGACAAATATGGTGTTTTTATGAGGATCTTGAATGTTCTGGTTAGATGATTTAACTTTTTTTTTGCTTTTACAAGACCTAAATCTAAGCTCTTGTTGCCTTGAATTTTTTGCCAAGGATCACGCCGAATCTTCCAGATCAATAGTTTCTTCTGCTTCTTTTCTGTGGGGAATTTGAAAAAGGACAGTCTGGAGTTCTCGTCATATCGATCATCGTTCTCGCAATAAGGAACACAGCAGTGTCTATGTGATGAAGAAGCCTTCGGTTTCGCCATAGACGCTGGGCGCCATTAAATTTGCGGACTTAGTCTCGTTTTCGATTTTAAAATGGCCGCTGCGTGAATAATGTCTATACACCGGCGTAGCGACTGTTTAGAACAGTGAAGTTCTGTCCCAAATAGTTTATTTGCATGCCCACGGATAGACGAATGTAGCTTCCATCCATCAGATTGTTTCCTTCCCTGAAGAACACAGGGGAAATGATAGTTAAAACTTGAGACCTCATCATTTAAAGTAGTTGTGAAAAGAAAGGAGTCTGAACGATTCACATAGTTACGATATATGCAGCAACAACGTAAAAAGCTTGTTGCGAGAGATAAAGAAATGGAGACACTCGAGTAAGGCGAGAACAAAAGAGTGAGTCAGGGAGCGAGCAAGCAAGAGAGAGAGAGAGAGAGAGAGAGAGAGAGAGAGAGAGAGACAGACAGACAGACAGACAGACTAGACAGACAGTCATACTAGACAGACAGACAGACAGACAGAATGACAGACAGACAGACAGAATGACAGACAGACAGACAGACAGACAGACAGACAGACAGACAGACAGACAGACAGACAGACAGACAGACAGACAGACAGACAGACAGACAGACAGACAGACAGAGACAGACAGAGAGAGAGAGAAAAACAGATGACGGACGGATGGACAGACGGACGGACGGACGGATGGACAGACGGACGTACAGACATACACGCAGACACACAGACACACAGACACACAGACAGACTGAGAGACAGACAGACAGACAGACACACAGACACACAGACACACAGACACACAGACACACAGACACAGACACACAGACACAGACACACAGACACGAACACACACACACACACACACACACACACACACAGACAAACATGCATGCTGTGATGGTGCCCCAGCTGTGAATCCAGCCAAATGGATCTAGAGAGTTTCACTTTGAAATTACAGTCAGTGGAAGGGAAGGAATGGAGAGGGCAGGGATTGTTATCTAGGCTCCCCAGCCAGGGTGTCCCCGCGGTTTGGCAATGAGCATTCCTATGGGAGGGTTTCCCAAACATTCCCGTGCAGCCGAGCATAGCGTGTAGAACATTAAGGGAGCGTACTGTCAGAGACTGTGGCGCATCGGTTCCCAGGGAATAGTTAATTAAGGGGGAGTCGCCGACAATTCTGGATTGAAGTCTGAGACCGATCTGGGGGTGGAGTCAACAGGCCACCACGACGTGTCGCAACATGAGTGGTTCTTCCCCTCAGCATTGGAGTTCATCAAAAGCAACGAGGACCGGTCGTCCCTTCACTTCGGACTGAACACGCAAGCGGAGCACAAGGCTCGCCCCGAAGTCCCTGCTGAGACGGAGTATTGCCCTTCAACTCGTCTCAGAGGTGCCTGACCATCAACGCTGCTGCCGTCACCCCTTCTGCTGTGACCAGAGACGAGTTCTGCCCCTGTAACTCGCATCAGAGACGCCTGCCCACCAGTGCTGCTGCCGCTATCCCTTCAGCGGTAACTGTGAACCTCTACATTCCCCTGCAAATTCTGGACTTGAAAGTCAGTGAACTTGTGTTATATGAACATTGTTTCATCGACGAACATTCGGTGAGCGATTTCAATAGACACATGAGATAGGTCATCCAAGTGGAACTGATGATAAACTTTAACATTCATTAATTAAGGCTGGCCTATTACTAAATATTCTTCTCGTGCATGCTTGATTTTTGCATGAAGATATCATAGTTTGCCCTTATTTGATTAAATCATTATTAATTGATTTCTCATGACCTCTTCTTCTGGTTTTGAGAGAAAGAGACAGCGCGAATGAAGGCAGTGACTGTTATGTGTGCAAGTCAGGCCTCATCCAACCATTGATTAATCAACATACCCCTAGACTCAGAGGACAACTTGTGACAACCAACACACACACACACACACACACGCACGCGCACACACACACACACACACACACACACACACACACAGACACACACAGGCACACACACACCTACACAAACACACACTCGCAGAGGCACACATGCACACACACACGGGCAAGCAGGCAGGCAAGCAGACAGACAGACAGGCAGACAGACAGGCAGGCAGGCAGGCAGAGAGGCAGACAAACAGACAATCAGACCGACAGGCAGGCAGGCAGGCAGACAGGCAGGCAGACAGACAGACAGACGGACGGACGGACGGACGGACGGATGGACAGACGGACAGACAGACAGACAGACAGACAGACGGACGGACGGACTGACGGACGGACGGAAGGACGGATGGACGGACGGAGTCTCGTACCCTCTTCATCGGTACGAATGCAAACAATTGAAGAACGACGTATGTTGGTAGCGTACCAGCGAAGAATGCGCCCAGCAACACATGCACAGTAGACCGAAGTACTTGGTGCTTTGTCTTGATACTGAATTTGTAGTGACACTCGTGAGGAAGCCAGCAACATATGCACAGCAGATCGAAATACTTGGTGCTTTGTCTTGATACTGAATTTGTAGTGACACTCGTGAGGACGCCAACAAGGTTTGACCCTCAGTGTTCCGCGTGTGCGAAATTGAAATAACTGTGTTTTCAATGTGTATTTCAGTATTGTTGTATGTTGCATGCTGATTGTTGTTTAATATTTTGCTTTGAGATTGGCTACTTAGGGGGTCTGCTACACGAACGATCCATGAATCGATGTGTGCTGTATATGGGGAGTCTGCCCCTTTCTAGCTCGTCGTTAAATGCTAGGATTGCATGTTTGAGGCAGACAGAGAGAACCTAGATTGACCCCAATCCTGATAGGTCAAAACCGTAACTTTTCTGGGAATCATGAATAAAACGCACCAAATGTTCTCGTTTGGCACCAAAATCTCTACATCTGAGGTAGAAGTCACAGTAGACATGTCACTAAGAACTAATAAAAATACGATGCACAAATATTTGCAAGTATCAAATTTCGTGATAATGGACAGCAAAAACAACGACATGTATCATAAAGATTGCCGAAGTGACAATCTTCAAAGCTGTTTTCACTGGGTCTACCCATAATATAATTCCCAACTGATGACATGGTATGCAACCTGGTTGTACTTCTCTGACCTTGAGAACAAACTGGAATCCAAGAAATGGGCACTAGAGGAATTTTCCAAATGCAGGATGATCAAGGTATCAATGTTTACTGAAACACTCAAGGACATCGTTTTCTGGTATAGTCAAGGAGTACGATCAGCTCCCGAAGTGGTGCAGTAATTACAGGTGCTTATTATGCAGACACCATGCATGACTTGTGCCAAGGATGACACGACAAAGACAATTTAGTTCTCCGTTCTTGCTTCACCAGGACAGTGATCCAGTACACAACAGGCTCGCTGTTAAGGCTGTTCTCGAAAAGTCCGAATAGGAACTCTTGCCCCACTCACCGTAGTCAGCAGACATGACTCAGCTGAGTCAAAGATATAATCTTTGGCTGAGTTTAGCGTCAAGATGCTCACTTCGACAGTCCTGGCAAAAAAGGCTCTCCCCAGAGGTGGGACAATTGCGTCACACTGATTAGGGATCATTGGGCAATATAAAGTCTAGGCCTAAATGAAGTTGTTTGCCTCCTCTAGCCCTGAAAGGCTGATAAAGTTTTTACATCCCCTCGTGGAACTGTTGAAGTGTTGACATGGCTGTATTAGCTTTTCCCCACAGAAATGCAAACAAAATGGAAGGTTTTGCGGGAAAACTTGTATCTAAGAGATGTCTTTGTGCGTGGAGTCACATAATATTTATCATTACATTTAATGTCAAGTCATATTCACCTAAGTATTGACGCGCGTGCGGATACAGGCATACATCGAGAGCACACACGCATGCACGGTACACACGAGCACCAAATAGACAATTAGGAAACGGCAGCGATAAACGAAAAGAACATAAACTGGAACCATCTGTTGATACGTACGCCGTGTTGCCTGTGATTTTGAAGACGTTCTCCTCTCTCCAGTTTGCTTCCACGGGCTGTGGTATGGGAAACTGTCTCTGCATCTGGAAGAGATCAGACTCAGGAATTGGCATTCTCAGGAACCTGTGTGACGGGCTCGTGAAGTCTGTGGCTTGGACTGGGACGTCATTCAACACACAGCCTGTGTTCCTTGCAGTAACTCATTGTGTACAGTCCATGGACAGTTCTGCTGAATGCACTTTAAGTGAAGGGCCTGACTTTGAATGATACAACTCGCAATGAAAATTGTGCGCAAACATTTTTACCTAGACATTTTCTGAGTATGGGGTGTAATGTTTACTGCCATTTCTTTCACTTACAACGGTTCAGAATAATTACGTTAGCTTGATTAATGGCTCTGTGAACATTCTCAGTCTAACTTCATAGTAGAGCGCACCTCCTTCATTACATTTCGTACACCAACGTGCATCAGTATTTTATAAGAATAAGCCATTTTTTCTTTGTACACACTAATTCGTCACTTTGGACTATTCGACAACCAAGCAAAAAGGTGCAATTTGTTTATTATATGGAAAGCCAATGAGACAGTGTGGGAAGGGAAAATGATGAAACAGACTTATGCCAATGTTCACACCAGTTTAACCAATGAGTTTTTTGCAGCACTAAAATGTGGTGCTCGCTACATTTTGATCTCGATTGATAGTGTACCTCTAAAGGTTAGAGAAGGAGAAATCACTCCCAAACTCTCTATTCATTATCAGTTGAGTAGTGAACATGCAAGAACACACACGAATAAAGTGTCAACTGATTTGAGCCGCGTTATTGATCATCAGTAACTACATAAACCAATATTTTTATCGGTACGATATACTCGTAAAATTGTGTGCTGAGGTTTCATTGAAAGTTGTTTAAATGATATTGACAGAATGACTTCGTAGATATACAATATGCCTTACTCAGATTTTCAATCTTTTGGCGCTCTGTGTGCCCTTTGTACCAAAACAACAAGACCTACCGGGTTGGTCCAGGAGGTCTGTTGGCACGTGCCGTTCAGCCCCTCCCACGTGCCCTCTGCAGTGCAGATCACGTGACTGGAGCTACCAAGGAAGGTGAAGTCCTCCAGACACGTGTAGGAGGTTGCTGCAGTTGGGGACACTGCAGTCACGTGGGCAGTGAAGCCGCTGAGTGGCGGAGGAAGACAGGCTGCAAAAAGGCCACTGAGTGTTTCCACGATGATCATTTCTAAAGTCAGACAAGTGCGGCGTCGTTACACCCATCACGTGGTACTGATTTGTGTGGCTGCCATTGGCAATCTGCTTGCAACGCATGATCACGTGGTACTGATTTTAGTGGCTGCCATTGGCAATCTGCGTGCAGCGCACGATCACGTGGTACTGATTTTAGTGGCTGCCATTGGCAATCTGCTTGCAACGCACGATCACGTGGTACTGATTTTAGTGGCTGCCATTGGCAATCTGCTTGCAACGCACGATCACGTGGTACTGATTTTTGTGGCTGCCATTGGCAATCTGCTTGCAACGCACGATCACGTGGTACTGATTTTAGTGGCTGCCATTGGCATTCTGCGTGCAACGCATGATCACGTGGTACTGATTTTAGTGGCTGCCATTGGCAATCTGCATGGAACGCACGATCACGTGGTATTGATTTTTGTGGCTGCCATTGGCAATCTGCGTGTAACGCACGATCACGTTTACACCTAAAATGTCATCATGCAGCGACGTAGGCAGTGAAACTCATGAATCCCATTCATGCACAAAGTGTCAGTCAAGTATGAGAAATCTCAGACAGTTAGCGGCACATGCACACTACGCAAACACATGCACCTTCACAGACACACACACACGCTTGAGCGCGCCCACAAACAAATACACATGCATATTTAAACAAACACACATACACACAAACACACACACAGACACACACACACACACACACACACACACACACACGCAAACACACACACACACACACACAAGCACACATGCATACTTAAACACACACAGACACGCACACTCACACACACAAACACACACACACACACACACACACACACACACACACACACAATATCACATACACAGACTTACATCCCAACACGCACAAACACAAATGGGTGCGCACTTGCACAGTCGCACACAAATGAACACACGCATGTGCATGGTCACGCAAGTAAGTGCACACGCTAGCATGCTCAGTGAGTGAGTGACACCTGCCTAAAGGACAGCGGATGAGGGCTGGCATTTCCAGACTGCAGGCCTGACAGTCAGTGCTCGTGCAGTTCGTGCTGAACGCCTGAATGAAAGAAAAGGTTAAAAAACGCCTTTTCATATCGCGACTTTTCACCCACTCATGATGCTCAAACCGCACACTTTTACCCCCGATTCTTTAGGCACTGCAACACATCTCAACTCCCTGGGGAGTATACAACCAGGCTATGGAACAACGCGACACTTTTCAGAAAATGCGTAACAATAACCCTGGTCGAAACCAAAGTGGATCAAACGTCTTGTGTCGCGATTTTTACTGGGGGAAGAAGTCTGAAGGCAGATCGACAAGTGAGACACGCAAAGGTCTCCTTTGTCGAAAACATCGAACATTTTTTAATACTTTGAAAGGAATTTCCTGAAGCCTCAACTAAGCGATTGCCGACGGCGACATAGTCGATGTGCAAGAACCCTGCTTATCTCTTCTGTAAGAGTACTATCCGAATCGCTGGCTTTTTCACCCCAATAAATACCTCACTTCTCAAATACAGCTCAAGTACACACAACAAGCCTCAGAAAACAGAATGGATATACAAATACCTTTCTGTCTGAGAATGAAAATAAACAAATGACAACATTCAGATGCGACCAGCTCCTCAGCGGACATTCCACGTGATAGCTGAGTGGACAAACTATGTGTACCCAGGTATTTGTGCACGGTGATTTTGCGATATGGAAATGAATACGAAGCCCTGGTCTACGGACTGTATAGACAAAGGTACAAATGTGGCTGCACTTAGAAGTTACGCAACAGATGAGATCTATTCATGAGTCTTTACGTATTTACATCAATGCTTTGTTTACTTGACTCAATGCTTTATTTACTTACATCAATGCTTTGTTTACTTATATCAATACTGTATTTCCTTTTCTACTTCATAACGACCAAATGCATTCATCCCCGTGCATTAAAAAAAATGGAACTGCATTTGTGTGTGTGTGTGTGTGTGTGTGTGTTTGTATGTGTGTCTGTGTATGTGTGTGTGTATGTGTGTGTATGTTTGTGTGTATGTGTGTGTGTGTGTGTTTGTGTGTGTGTGTGTGTGTGTGTATGTGTGTGTATGTGTGTGTGTGTGTGTGTGTGTGTGTGTAAACGTCGGCGATGTAGGCCAAGCTTCGTCCAATCAGAAAACACCTTAACATGCTTAATCTAATTTGTCAGTATTATCTTGGGTATTAGACGAAAAAAGAATATCGGAGGAGTTCTCAATCAAGTCACAGCAACACAAGTCGTAAAAAGAAAACATACCACGTGTGTCTTTCCACTGTAGCAGTGATGTAGTGGAAGAAGACGCGGTTACATGAGAGCATCCTGGCTATTCTGTAGATTACAATCATACTACGTTGCCATAGCGACAACAAGGTCGAGACGCCACACGGTGGAAGTTCCAACGCGATGAAAAAGATGACCTTCGACACCCACCTTGTCTAACGTTGTGATGTTTCCATGGTGCCAGCCCTCCCTGGACACCACCGTTTGTGAGGAGTTGGCGCTTGTCTCGCCCATGCACTCACACTTCCCGTCAGGACGGAAGTAATTGTAGGACAGACTTCCGATCACGTTACTGCACTTCCGGTCACACATGTAGAGGCTCAGTCCAAAGTGGGAAGTAAAGACGGGGACCTGAAAACGTCACGTCCTTGTCAATGCCAGGTCAGAATGTCGGGTGCGCTCCCTGGACAAGAACAGGAAGTAACGGTGAGTGGTGAGAAGGAGTAAGGGGAGTGTTATATTGAAAAGCACGGTTTGAAAATGACGAAACAGACAAATGCTGAAAGGAGGCACACACGCTATGGCGTCAATAGAAATCGGAGCACCAAGCAAAGGTTATATTAGTTAATATTAGTCTCCCAAGAAATATGCTGTCCTTCTAAGGATCCAGGGCTGACTGTACTGTGCTTAAACAAAGCACTGACCGATCCGACCGACCACCTAACCGACCAACCGACAGACTAGTCTGCCAGCCAGCCAGTTAGACCTAACCAAATAAATGAGCAGACAACCAAACGATCAAGTAACCAAAAAATCAACCAACCAACCGGCCAAATAACCAACAAGTCAGGCAACCAACCAAGCAGTCAACCAACCAACCACCCGACAGACCTACCAACTAACCGACCAAATTTTGCAACGAAAAAGATAAGTTTGAAAGAACACAACGGAAGAATGACTCTAATTTCAGTGCCTCCATAACGTCATCCAAGCGGTTAGGCAGCCCCTAAACTTATATTTTCATGCAATGAAGTTGTTCTGTCACGCATACCTGTAGGTAGGTGTTCCTTTGGAGATTGACGTCACTAGCGTAGTCACACAGGAAGGCCGTCACGCCGTGCCACAGGAAGGCAAGCACCAGTGACGTCACACATGTCTCCATTGCAGACTGTGAAAACACTAGAAATGCAAAGGCAAAAACTCCTTTTTTTCTCAGTGGCGAGTGTTAAACGGAAACAAAGAAAAAGAAGTATAAAACTGTGTAAAGCTTTTTTCTCTCTTTTTCTAACTTTGTTTTTCTGCTTACCTGCGCGTCTGCTTGTGTCTATGCGTGCCTCTGCTTAAGTGTGAATAGATTCTGTAAATCCGTCTGCCTGTATGCCCTGTCGAATTGGGTTGGAAAAAGTAGGCCAGTCGATATCCAGATTGCCGAAATTTCATTGAGTTTTGTTTGCTTGGTCAGAACGAACTATTTTTGGCGTAATGCTGTAATGCGAAGGGTTAAATCTATTACGCATTCATTGCGAACTGTGCCAGAGTCAATGCTGACTCGGGTTCACAGAATGACTCTTACCATTCACCAAATTTCATCAGAATCCATTTAGAAAATCTTGAGTTATTTTGCTGTGTAACGGATTAACGAACGAAATAACCAAGGGGAAAACATAACCTCCTTGTCGGAGGTAATGATCCGATGTGAGTGAATAATTATACTAGGATACAGTGTTGTGTGGAGCCTACTGAAGACCAATACTTCCAAACTACTCACCCTGTGCGTGAAGCTTGGGTTTCAGCTGGAACAGTCCGTGAGCGGCTCAGACGTGTCTGTTACTCTGCTGTTCTTCAGGCAGTAAATGGGGGAGAGAAAGCTGGGTTTATTTAAATATTGTGACAATGTGGGATGTTATATTGACTGCAACCTTGTGTCGTTAGCTTTGGCTTAAACGTATATGACGGGCCAAAGCAAAAAGATAAAAGTTTTTACAGGAACTTCCCAACCCTTCAAAACTTGTTTAGAATATACACCCGTTCCTGCCAGCCCACACCCCAGTGCTCTCCCCTCTTGCATGAGTACACGGTCAGCCCCTCAGCCTCTACTCGCTTGTTGAAACCATGTCTTTTGACAGGCGGAGATGGGCGAGCATGCTTTGGGGTTGGACGATGTGCGAGGCGCAGTGCCGTGGTTCTATCCCTGGGACGGAGAAATCTGGGTTTATTTAAATATCATTCAGAATGTAGTCAGGAGGCAATAAACATTGATTTCATGGAATCTTTTCTCATATGGACGAACAAAACCACTCGAAGCTACAGAAGTGCAGACTGCTGTATCTAAAAATTAAGTCGAGTTTTATGCTTTGTGTGCCGATTCAAAGATAGTTTGAGAATTATAAACGTCAACAGTAAATAACGTTTTGGTCCGTATTCTTTGCATCATTCCTGCATGTGACGAAGTCCGTTTTGGGGACGGTTCATTCTATTGTTCCCGTGGGCAGGA
>JAWQFJ010026801.1:0-27974 GCA_034096865.1 Theodoxus fluviatilis | reverse complement strand
GGTTCCATAACGATAATCACCCCGTTGAATAAACGGTCTTACACATAAACACGCATGCACAAACCTATTCACATAGATGTAGACGTGTGTGCTTAACAGCACGAAAGCGTGAACATCAAGTATGTGCGCAAAACGGGCAAAAAGTGAAGAAGCAATGATATCCAACGGACACGTACACATTCTGATCGGTGAGTTTGAAGAACGTCTCCACTCTCCAGTTTGCTTCCACGGGCTGTGGTATGGGGAACTGTCTCTGCGTCTGGAAGAGATCAGACTCAGGAAATGGCATTCTCAGGAACCTGTGTGACGGGCTCGTGAAGTCTGTGGCTTGGACTGGGACGTCATTCAACACAGCCTGTGTTCCTTGCAGTAGCTCATTGTGTACAGTCCATGGGCAGTTCTGCTGAATGCATCTTCACGTGAAGGGCCTTACTTTGACTGATACAACTTGTAATGCACATTTTGGGCAAGGAATTTTGCAAAGTTGGGCTTTTGATGAGTACAGAGTGTAAGGTTTACTCGTTTTTACCCCCCTTACATCGGGTCCGAATCTTATGTTAGCATGCTCTGTGCGCTTTCTCAGTCTTACTTCATATTACGCACACCAAATAATTTCTGCATCTTATATGCGGAATCCTTATTTCATTGTGCCATCGCATTCGTTACATTGCATATTCGTGGACCAAGCAAAGAGTAACATTAAATACTGAAACTGGAAGGAAGAGGCAAATGAAATAAGGGTATGAAAAAAGTAAGTAGCGATTAGTTAAATTTTTCTCACACGGAAAGTTACTGTGACGATGCGGGAACTTAAAATGCACATAAACTTTCATGCAAGGATTTGTTTTGTCATTTTAACCTATCACTTCTGCATAGTGCCAGTATGTGCTGTTGCTTGAGTTTGATTTCGACTGATATTCTACCTCTAGAGTCAGAGATGTAACAACGATCTCGAACTCTCAATGTATGATTAGTTGATTAATAAACACGCAATGACATACACGGGTAAATTGTAAAGCGTTTTTAGCTTCGATTTGGTTGATCAGTCCCTACATAAAACATCATTAACCGTTATTATATACTCGGGGAAATGCATGCACCGATTTGATTCAAAGTTGTATTAATGATATTGGCAGAAGGACTTCATAGATTACAGATAAAAACCGTATTCTAATTGTTTAGAATTTGGCGCTCTTTGCACCGACCCAAGACCTACCGGGTTGGTCCAGGAGGTCTGTTGGCACGTGCCGTTCAGCCCCTCCCACGTGTCCTCTGCAGTGCAGGTCACGTGACTGGAGCTGCCAAAGAAGGTGAAGTCATCCAGACACGTGTAGGATGCTGCTGCAGTTGGGGACACTGCAGTCACGTGGGCAGTGGAGCCGTTGAGTGGCGGAGGAGGAGGACAGGCTGCAAAAAGGCCACTGAGTGTTTCCACGATGATCATTTCTAAAGTCAGACAAATGAGGCGTCGTTACACCCATCACGTGGTACTGATTTTAGTGGCTGCCATTGGCAATCTGCTTGCAACGCACGATCACGTTTACACATAAAATGTCAGCATGCAGCGAAGTGGAAAGTGAAACCCACGAAGCCCTTTCATTAATAAATGTCAAAGTATGAGAAGTCTTAGACAATTACAAGCACAGGCACACTACACACATACATGCACCTTATCAGGCCTGCACAAACACTGCACTTGAACACTCGCACACACATGAGCACATGCATTAGCATGGTCACGCATGAATGCACACACATGCACTAACACAGTGAGTGAGTGACACCTGCCTAAAGGACAGCGGATGAGGGCTGGCATTTCCAGAGTGCAGGACTGACCTTCAGTGCACGTGCAGTTAGTGCTGAACGCCTGAAAAGAACGAAAAGGTAAATACGCCATTTTATATTGCGACTTTTCACCCACTCGTGATGCTCAAACCGCACACTTTTTACTTTTGGTTCTTTAGGCACTCCAACACATCTCAACTCCCTGTGGGGAGCATACAACCATGCTAAGGATAAACGCACCAAAGGAGATCACTACCAAATCATCAGATAATGCGGAAAACTTCTTCCTGGTCGAAACCAAAGTGGAGCAAACGTCTTGTGTTGCGATTTTAACTGGCGAGGAAATCTGAAGGTAAAGTGACGAGTGAAACACTCAACTGTCTCGGTTGCCTACAACATCAAACAAGTACGGATTCCATGGAGCTGCAACGAAACCCTTGCCCACGGCGACAGGGTCATTATGAAGGAAAAGGTCTGCTTGCTCCTACTTTAACTTACGAGTAAAATGAGAGTTGCTGGTGATCTCCAACGCCAAGAAACAATCTTCAGAAAGACAACAGAAGTACAGACAACGTCAGCTTGAAAACAGCATGGAAATACACGTTGCTTTGCTGTTTGATAAAGACGCAATGAGAATGAAAACAAACAACTGTGTGACGTTTCAGTGTTGAAAAACATTGCGACAGCCATTTCGGTGAGTTTTGAGATGACCTCTCCAGTAATTGTTGAAGGCGGGAAAAGCAACATAAAGGGAATGTAATAGAAATTAGGTTAGAAGATGGGTTGCTCATCTAGGTTTTAATTGGTAAGATGCAGCCAATACTGATTTTACACCTTTTGGATAATTAAGCAGGTAGTTGATATGATGGTTTGAGAGGAATTCTTGTTTTAGTGATTCATAAATTTTGGCTGGAACCGGAACCGGAAGTCCACCATGTTGTCTTGCTGTGAATAAATATGAAGTCTTTTAATTGATATTAATTATCACTTAGCTGTCCCAGCATGCTTTGCAGGGCAGAAGGCTATAAATTGGGTTGCACTTGGACCCCCAGTGCCATTCATTTAAGTAGCCGTTTCAGAGAGGCTTAGAACCGGCCTTCAGACTTCAAGCCCAGCGCTTTTCCCTTGCCTTGGCTGTATGTAAACTGCTGTGTGATTGTTTGCTCTGCTCTATCACCCGTCTGCCCTCCTCTTTAGTGAAGAGTTAGGAGAGGACCCCTTCACTTGAACACCATCCTGTAGTGGACGATAATGGATGTCTACGTATTGTTCATGCCTGGATTCTCCAACCGTCGTTCTCCTTCAGCTACACTTCATCGCCTTTACCCCTCGTCTAGAGACTGAACTTATGCCTATCCCTTCAGAGACTGTTTTCGTCTTGTCCCCAGGAGGTGTAAAGATTGCCTCCAATGGTGTAAGCGTTATGAACATTTGCTGTCATACTTTTGATTGACTTGATGATTCACAATTCATTTTGAACTGCCTTCCGTTTGGGGTTGTGGAATTGTGTGTGAAGAAGTGTTAAAAAAGTTGTTTTTCTTTTATGTGTGTTTTAATTCACTTTTTATGAGGCTAGAAAGGACCAATTTCTTTATATAAAATTCAATAATTATTCCTTCCCCACTTCTTGTATTGTGCTTCTATGGAGAGAATGACGATTGCATCTCTTGGCGTGTGCAATAGCCCCAAGACGCTGATTATTGTTTTTGGAATCGGGACCCTGGGTATTGATGGTAATTTCAGTGTCTCCGCATGTGCCAGCGTGACACAAACAGTTATAGTTATATTCAGATGCGACCTACTCCTCAGCGGACATTCCACTTGATAGCTGAGTGTCCAAACCATGTGTTCCCAGGTATTTGTGCACAGTGAATTTGCGCGTTAGAGGTGTGTACGAATCCCTTATCCACGGACTGTACAGACAAAGGTGCACGTGTGGCTGCACTTAGAACTCAGGCAAAGGATGAGATCTGTCCATGAGTCTTGTATCTAGTAACTTACATCAGTGCTTTGTTTACTTACATCAATGCTTTGTGTACTTACGTCAATGCTTTTTTACTTACAGTAATGCTGTGTTTACTTACATAAATGCTTTGTTTACTTACATCAATGCTTTGCTTACTTACACTAATGCTTTGTTTATTTACATCAATGCTTTGTTTACTTACACTAATGCTGTGTTTACTTATATCAATGCTTTATTAACTTACATCAATGTTGTGTTTACTTACATCAATGCTTTGTTTACTTACATCAATGCTTTGTTTACTTACACCAATGCTTTGCTTACTTACATCAATGCTTTGTTTACTAACACCAATGTTGTGTTTACTTACATCAATGCTTTGTTTACTTATATCAATGCTGTGTTTACTAACACCAATGCTCTGTTTACTTACATCAATGCTTTGTTTGCTTACATAAATGCTTTGTTTACTAACACCAATGCTGTGTTTACTTACATCAAAGCTTTGTTTGCTTTCCTTACTTCACATTGAACACTATCATGCATGATCGTGCTTGGTACCCTGGCGGAACCAAATTCTTACTGTTTCTTGTTCACTATGAAAATTGACAGACACAAATACTCTCTCTCTCTCTATCTCTCTCTCTCTCTCTCTCTTTCTCTCTCTCTCTCTCACACACACACACACATGTCACCATTGGTTAAACTCGAGTATACAATGTACAGGAAGTACTATAAACAAATGATTAAAGAAAAAAGTCATGTCATAGGGAGATGGTCACATTGCGTATATTGAAGAACATAAATGCTCAAGTGCTACCCATTTTGCTATATTCCTCTGAGCTGTGGGGCATTTATAATTGCTCTGCAATCGAAATGATTCATCTTCAAGCGTTGAAAAACTTCATGCATGTACCTGTAATAACCCCCAATTTGATAATCTATGGCGAATCTGGAAGGTACCCATTGTACATTAATTCTACGATCCGATCTATTAGATACTGGCTGAGAGTTCTGAGAATGGACTCGAGCCGATTACCACGAAAAGTGTACAATATGATGTTGTATTGCTCTGTAACAGAAAATTGGGCGTACAGTGTGAAGCATTTGTTGGAGAAGCATAATTTCAAACATGCGTGGGAAGTACAAGTAGTAGAGAATGAAAGATCTTTTTTGAGATCATTAAAGGAAAGTCTCATTACGGAGTACACTACTAATTGGCGAGAGGGGTTGAATCGCAGTGACATATATTCCTTCTACAGAATGTTCAAACAAGAATTTCGTCGAGAGACCTATCTGCAAACCATTGACAAATAGATATTTCGAGATACATATATTCGTTTTCGATTCGGATTATCATATTTATTTACCCACCAGAATCGATTTAAAGCTCAACCTTCAACAGTGTCTACCTGTCCAGCTGTTATGAAGTTGAAGAAACACAAGAACACTTCCTGCTCGAATGTCCAGTTTATGCTGATCTGCGAGAGATGTAATATATAATGTGATTGAACCCCACGAAACTGTCAATATTAAGAACCTGCTGTCTATACAAGATATAAAAATGATAAAATCAATAACACGGTACCTGCACCAAGCAATTCAAAGGAGACACGAGTCTTTGAAAATAGTGTCAACCGAAGTTTTCTATTTGCAATGTTGTGATGGGCCGGTGGCCTGAGCAAATAAACTCGTTCGTTCGTTCGTTCTCTCTCTCTCTCTCTCTCTCTATCTATCTATCTCTCCGGTCTCCGGTGTCTGTGTGTACGCGCCCGTGTATGCGAATGTACATGTGTGTTCGTGTGCGTGTGTGTGTGCGCGTGCGGGTAAACGTGTACGTGCGAACACGTGTGTGTGTATATGTGTGTGTGTGTGTTGCTCTCTTTTGTCCGTCCAAATAATTGTTATGATTCTACTCTACTGAAGTGAACCAGTAGCCTTTGCAAGTCCATTTTCATTCCATTTTTTCCTTCCTGCCTTTCTTCAGTCTGCCTGCCTCCCTGATTGCCATCTCTCTCTCTCTCTCTCTCTCTCTCTCTCTCTCTCTCTCTCTCTCTCTCTCCACACTCATACACGCACGAACATGCGCCAGAGTGCAACACACATTTAGAGACACACAAATCATAGTAGACACACTAGTGCATGCTATGGTTTGATTTGTGAAAGGCTTAATCTCTTTTATCAGAAGTATCCCGTGCAGATGAGTTCAAAAATCGTTTAATAATAATCTTCTATAGTTTTTTTCACAGCAAGAAAGGTAGAAAATAAACAACAGATCAGTTGTGTCTTTCTACGGTAGAAGTGGTGTAGTGGAAGCAAGACACTGTTACATGAGAACATTGAGGTTGTTCTATAGAGTTCAATTATCCTACGTTGCCATAGCGACAACAAGCTCAAGACGCCACACGGTGGAGGTTCCAAAGTGATGAAGAAGATGATCTTTGACACCCACCTTGTCTGACGTTGTGATGTTTCCATAGTGCCAGTCATCCCTGGACACCACAGCTTGTGGGGAGTTGGCGCTTGTCTCGCCCAGGCACTCACACTTCCCGTCAGGACGGAAGTAATTGTAGGACACACTTCCAGTCACGTTACTGCACTTCCGGTCACACATGGAGAGGCCCAGTCCAAAGAGGGAAGTAAGGGCGGGGACCTGAAAACGTCACGTCCTTGTCAATGTCAGGTCAGAATGTCAGGTGCGCTCACTGGACAAGAACAGGAAGTGAGGGGGAGAGGAGGGGTACGGTGAGTGTTATATTGATATGCACGGTTCGAGAATGACGAGACAGACAAATGCGACAAGAAGGCACACACGCTCAGGTGTCGACAGAAATCGGAGCACTCAGCAGAGCTCATATTAGTCTAGCAATGAGCATGCTGTCCCTCTAAAAAAAGGGGGAATTCTTGTGACGTGTGTGTAAACAAAGCACTGACCGATTGACAGACAAGCTAAAGGACCGACCGTCCAGTCGGCCAGCCAGCCAGTTAGACAAGCAAGCAAGCATTCAACCAACCAATCAACTAACCGAATAACAGACTGACCATGTAAACTATACCAAGCAAACAACCAGCCAGCTAGCAGGCCAACCAGCCAGCTAGCAGGCCAACCAGCCAGCCTGCCAGTCAGCCAGCCAGCCAGCGAGCATGCCAGCCAGCCAGGCAACCAGCCAGCCAGAACGCCAGGCAACCAGTCAACCAAGTAACCAACCAGTCTAGCGAGTAACAAGCCATCCAACCATCCAAGCAACCAACCCACCATCCAAGCAACCAACGAGTACACATATATACTCAGTCACGCGAACCTGTAGGTAGGTGTTTCTCTGGACAGTGACGTCACTGGCGTAGTCACACAGGAAGGCCGTCACGCCGTGCCACAGGAAGGCAAGCATCAGTGATGTCACACACGTCTCCATCGTAGGAAGCCGAGACAACTGCTGTACGCTGAGACAAATATTTATGATAGTCAGAAACGATGACAATGAATATGACGATAATAAAGCTGACGAAAACGAACTCACCAAAATGACGACAACGGCGACGACGATGATGATAAATATTAAAAAAGACACATGCTGGTTTTGCCACACCCATGTTGAAACTCTGGAAGGTCTCTACGTGGATTTTACATACACTAATTCCTCATATAAACAGGCATATACCTCTCCGAATAAAAGATGCGGGGGAAAAGATTGGGAAAGGCTTTCATAAACGGGCCACACTAGTGGACTCGTCCAAGGAGAGGGGTGTGGAAAGAAGGCCAAGCTGCCGGGCCATACAAGTTGCAAGCAACTGCGTCTAACTGGCATACGATTTGGTTGGTTACTTTCCATTGAATTCGCAGTGATTCCTACATGAAATGTGAACAGAATTTGACGATTTGAAAAGAAAAAACACAAAAAACCTAAAAACGCAGCCAGTCAGATGTTGTGTCTCGCCAGTTGAATTTCACGGATGCTCGGCTGGTTTTCTCACACCCCTTTTCTTCGGACGTGTCCACTAGTGTGGTCCGTTTATGGAAGCTTTTCCAAAGATTGTTTTATGAAGCTGCAGTGGACTATTTGGTGTGACTCCTCAGAGTACTGCAGAAAACAGCGTCAAACTGCCTGTAAGACAGCATGCTGCGACAATCGTCAAGGCGCCCCTCCGATTATATACTATTTTCGTAGCTATGTGTGAATACTTTTATAGACTGAAATGAGTTTCGCCATAACCAACGGTATTTCAGAGCACTCCCAAACCAAAGAGCGTGAGCTGCTGCCGATATACCAGTAAAATGTGTAACTTCAAATACTTTTTTCTGTCTTTTTAAACGATTGCTTATGTCTGCACTGACAGCTGTGCTGTTAAAAAAGACGATTAAAGAAAGAGAAAATTCTGCGTGGAGCTTATACCTAGACATATATTTGCTGAAAATGAATGTCTTCAATGTGTATTCATCCTTTTGTCTTCAGGTCTTTGATGAAAATTACGGAAACACAGAATTTACTCTTTAAAAATGTGCATCAGGGCATCCATTCATGCATTCTGAATTTCTGTGTAGTTCCAGAATACCGCGTATGTTCACAATCGCTATCGAACTCCTAAAGCACTGAAAGACCGTTTACTCACACCTCACAGCGGTTGGTTAGGAAGCTCCGTGAGTGACAGTTGTCTCCATGCTACAGGGTGTTTTATTTCTGTGCTGTCACTACTTGCGTTTAACATGGATACTTACTTTTTAAAACTCTGAATCTCTTTACTTACTCATCAAAACCCACACCTCTAGACGAATATGTTTGTGTCTATGATCTTTCTGCAGGTGATGTTGAACTTTGGATTTCTTACAGCTTTATTAATGCATAAAAGTGCCTCGTCATCTTTAATCTTATCCATTTTCATCCCTCCATTTTCATCGTTGCAAGTTAATATATGATGTTTTTTCCTATCCATTTGTTTCCCGAACAAAGGATGTCGAAGAGAACATTTTTGAAAATTCTTCTGGGACCTGTCAGGTGATCTCGGTATATTCATGCAGAAATGCATCAAGTTGGAATGCCACTTCGACCATACTATTTCATTCAGTGATAACCCTTATCATGTTTTTGGATGTCCTCGGTTTAAGCTGTTCAGACCTCTAATGTTTTCACAGATTAACCAGAAAATGTGAACAGATCATGAGAAGCAAGCATATTAAAAATTGTATTTCCTGCCTCATGTCTACAGAATCCGTCCAATTCCACCCTCACCCCTGTTGGGCACACTTAAACTTCCCGTGTCAGTGCCTCCCGTTCCTATATGCCTTGGGAATACTGTCATTCAGGCAAGCGCGAGTACGCGCAGGTTGAGTGCTGTCCTTGCACGACGGCAAACTGGACATGTCAGAACACACAAGTGCTGTCTGTCAAACCTGCTACTTTCACCTGTACAGCATCAACAAGGTGAGGAAGATCCTTTCCAAGGACTCTACGAGGAAGGCGGTATAGTCTCTGGTCACAAGTAGACTGGATTTCTGCAACTCGCTGTTTCATGGACTTCCGCCCACTGTGATAAAATACAACTGCAGAGTGTGCAAAATGCAGCCGCTCCGTTAGTAAAAAAAGCCAGGGAAAATGAACACACATCTGCAGTGTTGCAGGAGCTCCACTGGCTTCCCGCTAAAGAGAAATCACATTGAACATCTGCCCAATTGTATACACATATGTACAGGAGAATGGGATGCCAGCATTCTTGTGCAATCTCCCGAAGCCTTAGAAACCAACCAGGACCCTCCGATCTTTTGATAGGGAACTGCAGCTGTAGCAGATAAACTCCAAAAGTGCCTTGATGAAACAACAATGTGTTGCTGGTGTCTATCCAACGATAGGTCCTAAATCCACCCAAAACCATTTATAATGGTGATAACCACAAAGCAAAAACATAAACTACATTCTTTGTCACTCCCTCTCTTGATGCAGTGTCGATAGACAGGGTAAAGGAAGACGGCACTTGGAGTGATAACTGCCGAACAGTTTGACTGAAGCTCACACATTCATTATGAAGTAATCTAGTTTTTCTATCAAAGCTGAGGCACTTTGTAGACACTCAAACTCGAAAACGTTTTCCAGTGCCCACACCTTATCACACACTAACTAGGCATCTACATGGAAAGATAACTGTAGTGAAGCTACTTTTAAAAAGTGAATTGACTGTACAAGAAAACCTCTAAGCTTATGAACAGAAGTACATTTCTCAGCACCGAAAAGAAAAAGAAAGTGCCCAACATTTTGACTCTCCATAATCATCTAAAGTTCAACAGAAGTGTTTTCGAAAAAGATCAAATATGTTCGAATACCAGATTATCTAATCATCCTTTTCGAGCATTCGTCAATGAGAAGACACGAAAGAGTCTTTATGCCTCAGCCTCACATCGATTTGTTAAAATCAAGCTTATCGTACTCTGGGGCAGCTCTATGAAATTCACTGTATGATGATATTAAATGTTTTCAAAGAGAAAATTAGCATTATCTCAAGCATCATTCTACGACATGACTTCACACACTTTACTGTATTTACACTACCCTACTTAATGGGCCGGTGGCCAAATAAATTTAAATTTTCGTTTGCTTTCGTTCGTTTACCGTTCTCGTCTTCTATCTATTACATCAAATAAAACATGCTCTGAAAAAGACAAACAGAAACGTTTTGCGACACAAATATCGACTCGAATGATGTAGATGATACCTCAGGTACTGAAAATAGTCTATCATGTGTATCGAGAAAAATAACTTAGAGGCTAAACATTTTAACTTCTCTCAAATGTGAACAGAGGACGAGTCGGAGGACTGTACAGTTACAGTGATTTGTTTCAGAGACGATGTGAATGTGGCTGTTCAAAGCTCGTGGTGATGGCACAAAACATGCGTGCCTGCGCAGTGTGGTCGAATTAACCCAAAAGAGCCTGGATCGATTCCCGTCTAGCTGTCCGGGGCATGCACCAACATATCCTTATGTATCCTTCGAAACTGCACTGAAGCAAGTTAATTGGAATTAGCAACAAACTACTATTGTGACGTGTTCGTTTTCAAAGCAGTCTAGAAACTCTGGAAGGTCTCTGCAGACGGTCAATATAATGAAAATGCTCTCTGTTAAACCTGACACGACGTCCTCTGTGTGGAAAATCCAGCTTGCAAAAGCAGCAGCCAGTGCTCAATGCAAGCAATGACAGTTTTATCCCTCCAGGTTTACTGGAGGTCCTACAGACTTTATCCCTCCAGGTTTACTGGAGGTCCTACAGACTTTATCTGTCTGTGTGTGAGTCTGTCTGTCAGTCCCGACTTAACGGCTGATATCTTAAAAATTGCTGGACGGATTTCATTGACATTTTGCACACTTACTGGAAGTTAGGTCCGATTGAATGTATCAAATTTTCAGAATCGAGGATTGAAAAGAAAGTGATTTATTTAGCTCATAAACTCGAAAACCCCCCCCCCCCCCCCTCAAATGTCAGTTGACGGAATAGCGAAAATGCGTGGCCTAATGGCACTGAATCTATATATTAATACGCAAAAAGGTAAAACTTTGTGCAAGAACTCCTCCGAGCCCGTTTCGCCGATCGCTTTGCTTTTTGGCATCGGCCCAGAGGACGGTTGGGAAGGGGTCGTAGGGTATTTTTCGTGACCAAATTTGACTTTGAAGTGACTTTTTTTAACGTTTTTACGTTTTGGTGTTGCAAGGGACGGAACTCTGTCCCGACTCAAGTTTTGGCATGTGTGACGTCGAAGAATAACGTGACGTAATTTCGTATTTTTTTTCTCCCTCCAGCTTTTAGGTCCTCGCAAGTTTCAGTCGGCCTTCGTCCTATGATCGCATGGGTGGGTGGGGGAGAGGGAGATAGTGAGAGGGAATGGGGTGGGGGAGAGGGAGATGGTGGGAGGAGGTGGGGGAGAGGGAGATGGTGGGAGGGGTGGGGCGAGGGGGAGAGGGAGAAGGTAGAAGGGTTGGGTGGAGGAGAGGGAGATGGTGGGAGGGGATGGGGTGGGGAGAGGGAGATGGTGGGAGGGTATGGGGTTGGGGAGAGAGAGATGGATGAAGTGGTAGCTTGGGGGAGAGGGAGATGGTGGGAGGGGATGGGGTGGGGGAGAGGGAGATGGTGGGAGGGGATGGGGTGGGGGAGAGGCAGATAGTGGGAGGGGATGGGGTGAGGGAGAGGGAGATGGTGGGAGGGGATGGGGGGGGGGGGAGGGGATGGGGGGGGGGGGACGGAGTTGGTGGGAGGGGATGGGGTGGGAGAGAGGGAGATGGTGCGAGGGGATGGGGTGGGGGAGAGGGAGATGGTGGGAAGGGATGGGGTGGAGGAGAGGGAGATGGTGGGAAGGGATGGGGTGGGGGGGAGGGAAATGGTGGAAGGGGATGGGTGGGTGGGGAAGAGGGAGATGGTATGAGGGGTTGGGGTGGGGGAGAAAGAGATGGAGGGAGGGGATGGGGTGGGTTCGAACCCCATCTTCTTCTTCTTGTTTTTATATGCCAAAACCTGGAGGTTCAGCGGCAGCGGTTTTTATCTTAAGCCAAACATTATTGCAGAGAGAAAGACATGTAGAAGAAACCAGCATACAGTTAAGTTGGACGCTACGTTGCGAGAAATGTAACACATGCAGCCTTTATGCAGAGACTGGACATTCTTGTTCATGCGTGTGTATGGCCCCCTGTGGGTTGGGGGTCAGAATAGACCCACCTCGTCTCCCTGAGCGATTCGAAAGAGGCGAATAACTAGGAACATAGCGACTTTTTGGTCGAAATATTCATGTGAATGATTTTTACGGAAAGCTAAAACGACCATGGTTATAAAAGGGAATTGTTCTTATAAAAACGTTACAAAGAAAATACGGGGAATGCCAAAAATCAATAGTTCTGCAAAAGTTTAGGATTTTCAACACGAATGCTCGCAGTAATAGAGATGACTCTGAGAGCACAAACCTCCACCAAGGAAGCCACAACTACTCTTCCACAGCCTGTATGCGTATTTCAGGCAGGATGTTCTGCTCGTCAGGCCTGACGCAGTGAAGTTCAGCTCACTCTAGCGTCTGCTGGAGGCCTCGAGTGCAGGCGTCATCAAAAGTTTGACGTCATCAAGTTTATGTGCGAAGAAATGTATCTTTATAGTTGTAATTCCAAAACTAAGCAACAGATAACCTCCTCATTTTCCCTCCAGGTTTACTGGAGGTCCTCACAGCTTTATCCCTTCAGGTTTACTGGAGATCCTCACAGCTTTATCTGTTGGTCTGTGTGTCTGTCAGTCCCGACTTAACGGCTGATATCTCAAAAACTACTGGACGGATTTCATTGAAATTTTGCACACTTACTTGAAGTTAGGTCCGATTGAATGTATCAAATTTTCAGAATCGAGGTTTGAAAAGAAAATGACTTTGTTACGTTTTGTTGTTGCAAAGAAGGCAAGAGACGGAAGAGACATCGATTTGTTAAAATCAAGGTTATCGTTCTCTGGGGCAGCTCTATGAAATTCACTGCATGATCATATTAAATGTTTTCAAAGAGAAAATTAGCAATTATCTCAAGCATTATTCTACGACATGACTTCACACACGTTACTGTATTAACAGTGTGATTACTGAAACTGTCCTTTATACACCCTTCTCTCATGACTACTTGAAACTCCCTCCCGCTTAGCTGCTGGAGTGAGACTCAAGGGCCCGGCAGATAGAACTTCAGGCTGATGGGCTGGGATGGGGTGGGATGGGGTGCGGTGGAATGGGGTGGAGTGGAATAGGGTGGAGTGGAGCGGGTTGGGGTGGGTTGAGGTGGGGTTGAATGGGGTGGGGTGGGGTGGTTTGGGGTGGGGTCGAATGGGGTGGGGTGGGGTGGGGTGGGGTGGGGTGGGGTGGGGTGAAATGGGATGGGGTGGGGTGAGGTGAAATGGGGTGGGATGGGGTGGGGTGATGTGGAATAGGGTGGGGTAGGGTGGGGTGGGATGGGGTGGAATGGGGTGGGGTGGGGTCGGGTGGTATGGTATGGGTGGGGTGAGGAGGGGTGGGGTGGGATGGGGTGGGATGGGATGGGATGGGGTGGGGTGGGGTGGGGTGGGGTGGAGGTAGGGTGAATGGAGAGGGGTGGAGGTCTCGAGAGGGTTTGGCCGTATGCTACTCTTTTTGTAATGTCTGAGAGTCAAGAATATGTATTTTCTGTGCATAAGGCAGTGCAATATTGTCATGATAAGTTCATCACTGCAGTTTTTTTTCTGGGAGTACTTCTCTGGTACAAATCTAAGTATGTTTTAGAGATCGCATCATGATTGCTAGAAATTAGTTTTATCTCTTTGCCTCATTGCACTAGGCTTGAATAGTTAGCCTTAAGGGCTGAATGTAAGAAAGGCGCGACTGCCTGATTTGCTATTGGTGTAAAATAAAGTTCTCTATCTTTGTCTCTGTGTCTCTTTGTCTTTCTCTCTCTCTCTCTCTCACTCTCTCTCTGTCCGTCCGTCCGTTCTCTCTCTGTCTCTCTCTCTCTCTCTCTCTCTCTCTCTCTCTCTGTCCGTCCGTCCGTTCGTATCTCTCTGTCTCTGTCTCTGTCTGTCTCTCTCTCTCTCTCTCTGTCTCTCTCTCTCTCTATCGCTCTCTTTCTATCTGTCTCTGTATGTGTGTGTGTGTCTGTGTGTGTGTGTCTCTCTCTGTGTCTCTCTGTCTCTCTCCTTCTCTCTCTCTCTCTTCTCTCTTTCTCTCTCTCTCTCTCTCTCTCTCTCTCTCTCTCTCTCTCTCTCTCTCACACACACACACACACACAGAGCTCATATCAGAGGTTCCAGGATTGATTGATTTACAAGTTCAGCAAACTCTGCTCTATGAGGCAGAAATATGGGATTGGGAAATGTCGATGGAATTGAAAAAGTTCATACATTTGCATGTAAAAAGATCCTTGGACTGGACCTCCGAACTCCTAATCAATTGGTTTGCGGAGACCTTGGCAGGTACCCCATGTCTGTCATGAGCATTGTGAGAGCAGTCAAGTACTGGCTTAGATTGTCTAAAATGAACATAAGCAGGCTCCCAAAACAAGCATTTGTAATGCTTAACAACTCCAACATTGCACAAAAGATGAATTGGGCACGACTCATTGAAAACTGTCTCTATAGATTCGGTTTTGGTTATGTATGGCTGAACGGTGGACCTGGTAACGAAACACGTTTTTTAAAACAATTCAAGCAGAGGCTGAAAGATTGCCATCACCAATCATGGCATGAAAAATGTACAGACAGCGTAAGATTTCACTGGTATTTGTCATTCAAAAACCATTTTGGACTAGAGAAATACTTGTCCAGCTTGACCATTAGAAAATTTCGCGATGCATTTGTACGATTCCGTTTCGGTATCAACGATCTCAAGGTGAACAGACGGTACACCAACTTTCAGAATCCCGAAGTACGATGCACCCACTGCATGTGCATCGAGGACGAAAAGCACTTTTTGTTGAGTTGCCCCTTGTATGAAGATATAAGAAAAAATATCTACATAGACACATTAATAAAAGTAACCAAACAACATATGTCCATTTACTGCAAGGTGTCAATCAAAAAAGGACGAGGGACGTAGCTATGTTTATTTACTACTCTCTCAAACATAGAGAAAGGTTCATGTTAGACATGGGTCCATCAACCGTGGTAGTCGACTAATTGTCCATACCGCAAAACCGTTTAGTGTAACCTTACATTTCTGTGCCGGTCGGCCGGCCTGAACAATAAAGTGTCAAAGTCTCTCTCTCTCTCTCTCTCTCTCTCTCTCTCTCTCTCTCTCTCTCTCTCTCTCTTCTCTCTCTCTCTCTCTCTCTCTCTCTCTCCCTCTCCCCTTTGCTTTCATTCCTATGTGTTGATTTCAATGCAAGAACTGGAAATCTGAATACTAGTGACAAGTGTCACCTACAAGAAGCTAATTCAGATTAGTTTTTTATCGACCGTCTCAGGATTTGGATATGGATCAATATCTGAAACTAGACTTCATTGTTTATCGAACATTTCAAATGGAAAGATATCAAAACCATATCTGAATGTTATCGATAAAGAAATATTACCTGAAGCGCTGGCTAGTTTCAAGTTCGGAATTAATGACATTAATAGCTCATAAAGTACGTTACTCCCTGACAAAAAGAGATGAGTTGAGCCCCACGTGAATCGAAGAAGACGAAGATGATATGCACTTTCTGTTACACTCTCTGGTGTACACTGACTTATGTACAATAATTATTCCGTATTTTACGCGAAACATATGTCTACATTGTTCATTCACTTTCTTTGCACATCTACCAACCACTTAGATGTAGAAATATTGCCTGTGAAATGTATGTAATTTCCATTCTATACCCTATTTAATGGGCGGTGGCCTAACAAATTTAAATTTTCGTTTGCTTTCGTTCGTTTAGCGGTCTCGTCTTCTATCCATTACATCAAATAAAACATGCTGCGAAAAAGACAAACAAAATCGTTTTGCGACACAAATATCGACACGAATGATGTAGATGATACCTCAGGTACTGAAAATAGTCTATCATGTGTATCGAGAAAAGTAACAGAGGCTAAACATTTCAACTTCTCTCACCTGTGAACAGAGGACGAGTCGGAGGACTGTGCAGTTACAGTGATTTGCTTCAGAGACGATGTAAATCTGGCCGTTCAAAGCTCGTGGTGATGGCACAAAACCCGCCTGCCTGCGCAGTGTGATCGATTTTTCACACTGGTTTGAGAGACCAACTCCAACATTTCATAATGGAAAACTGTGCCTTGACTACTGCAATGGTGAGAGACTGGCATCAGCTTTCCTTATTATAACACTGTGTATTGTCATCTACAGTGGTGAGGGACTGACTATAGCCTTCGACAATAGAACACTGTGCATTGTCTTCTACAGTGGTGAGAGACTGACTTTAGCCTTCCACAGTAGAACACTGTATATTGTCTTCTACAGTGGTGAGAGACTGACTTTAACCTTCCACAGTAGAACATTGTATATTGCCTTCTACGGTGGTGACAGACTGACTTTAATCCCTCCAGGTTTACTGGAGGTCCTACAGACTTTATCTGTCTGTCTGTCTGTGTGTGTGTTTGTCCCGACTCCACGGCTGATTTCTCATAAAATACTGGACGGATTTCCTTGACATTTTGCACACTAACTGGAAATTAGGTCCGATTGAATGTATCAAATTTTCAGAATCGAGGCTTGATGAGAAAGTGGTTTTTAAGGTCGTACACTCGACATCGCCTCCCCAAATACTCCATTCATGGAATGGCCAAATTGCGAAATGTGTGACGTCATCAACAACGTGACGTCATTTGCGAGTAAAGCATTGAGGATAATAAATTTCTATCAATAAGAAACAAACACACAACAAACACCAAAATCAAAGTCTTTCGGGCACACGCCCTTCTTCAGTGAACGTTACAGACAAACATAAATGATGCAACACGTGACGTAAAAAAACTTTAGAATGACATGACGTAGGCACTCAAAACTCTCCCTCTCTCTCTCTCTCTCTCTCTCTCTCTCTCTCTCTCTCTCTCTCTCTCTCTCTCTCTCTCTCCTCTCTCTCTCTCTCTCTCCCTCTCTCTCTCTCTATTTATCTCTATATCTTTAACTTTCTCTCTATAACTCTCTCTCTCTCTCTCTCTATCTCTCTCTCTCAACCTCTCTCTCTCCCTCTCTCTTTCTCTATCTCTCTATCTCTCTCTATATCTCTCTATCTCCCTTCAACTTTCTCTCTATCTCTAACTCTCTCTCTAACTCTCTCTCTAAGTGTTCATAATTCCATCCATCTATCTCTCTCAGTCTAACACATTCAGTCCTTCAGGGTAGTTGGTGCGCAACTATAATAATTTAATAATTTAATAATGAATTTCGTACACTCCGAAGCACCTCCCTAGATAGTCAATAGATGTAAGAGCCTAATCGAGTCAAACTCTTTTCCTACGTTCACAAAACATTTGGCTTCTTCGTATGATGAACGTCTACCAGCAGACGCAAAAAAGCGATACTACGCTGTGTTGGCGTCAAATTCATTTCATTTGTGAAACCGGTAAAGTATATGTACCATCTAGATCGTTGCCTTCGCTGGTTAAAAGCCTGGAATCGCTCAGCGAACTAGCTGAATGTCGACACAATCACGCGGCACTGTTGTACATTTGCAGTCAACGTAAGATCTCGTACGACGATTTGATTCAAGGCCTAGTGCTAATTGTTTTGATGGTCTGGTCTCAGTGTCACAAAAATATGATGATTTAATCAATCCCTGATTAAAAAAATAAGTACGTTGCCCTATATTGATCGACATTCTGAGTGAAATAGATCTATTTCACTGTCCCGCCCGGCGAACTAGCTTGTTGCCGGCTGTATCGAGCTTGTGTGTTCGTGTAGGCCTACTCAAAAGTCAAAATCACAGTCGTCTCCGAAACAAGGAATAATCACAGTAAGGGGGGAAAACATTTCGTTTGTTTTGTTTTGTTCTTGCAGCACTTCAAAGATGGTGTGTAGGTCTGTGACTGTCTGTCTCCATGTGTTTTGTGGTGTGTAGGTCTGTGACTGTCTCCATGTGTTGTGGTGTGTAGGTCTGTGACTGTCTCCATGTGTTGTGTGTAGGTCTGTGACTGTCTCCATGTGTAGTGTGTGTAGGTCTGTGACTGTCTCCATGTGTTGTGTGGTGTGTAGGTCTGTGTCTGTCTCTCTCCATGTGTTGTGTGGTGTGTAGGTCTGTGACTGTCTCCATGTGTTGTGGTGTGTAGGTCTGTGACTGTCTCCATGTGTTGTGGTGTGTAGGTCTGTAACTGTCTACATGTGCTGTGTGGTGTGTAGGTCTGTGTCTGTCTCTCTCCATGTGTTGTGTGGTGCGTAGGTCTGTGACTGTCTCCATGTGTTGTGGTGTGTAGGTCTGTGACTGTCTGTCTCCATGTGTTGTGTGGTGTGTAGGTCTGTGACTGTCTCCATGTGTTGTGTGATGTGTAGGCCCCAAGCTAAAAGACACACTTTTGTATGATTTATCTGTCTGTATGTCCCGACTAAACGGCTGATTTCTCAAAAACTACTGGACGGATTTCCTTGACATTTTGCACACTTACTGGAAGTTAGGTCCGATTGAATGTATAACATTTTCAGAATCGAGGTTTGAAAAAAGTTACTTTTTACGACATACATTGCAAAGAAAACGCTACAACAGAATCCGAATGCAAAATGCGTGACGTAATCATTTGACGTCGATTTTCTAGGAGGATTAATTTTGAGAACATTGGTGAAGGAGAGAGAAGGATTTTTTACGATGCGGGTCGTTTCGTATCCTGGACGTTTCGTACCTAGTCGTTTCGTACCCTAACCCTAACCCTTACCCTTACCCTACGGGTTAGGGTTAGGATTAGAGTTAGGGTTAGGGTTAGGGTAGAAAAGGTACGAATCGACTAAATGAGGTACACAACGACTAGGGTACGTTGCATCCATGGTACGAAACGTCCAGGGTACGAAACGTCCTGTATTCGATTTTTTATCCCTCCAGGTTTACTGAAGGTCCTCACAGCTTTATTGGGTTTTTTTAATGCCAAAACCTGGAGGTTCAGCGCCAGCGGTTTTTATCTTCCACAGTAGAACACTGTGCATTGTCTTATTAAATGGTGAGAGATTGACTTTAGCCTTCCACAGTATAACACTGTGCATTGTCTTATACAATGGTAAGACACTCCAGTATTTCACAGTAGAACATTGTGCATTGCCCTCGACAATGGTGAGAGACCTCTGTATTTCAAAGTAGAACATTGTGCATTGCCCTCGACAATGGTGAGATACCTCTGTATTTCACAGTAGAACGCTGTGCATTGCCTTCTACAATGGTAAGACACTCCAGTATTTCACAGTAGAACACCGTGCATTGTCTTATACAATGGTAAGACACTCCAGTATTTCACAGTAGAACATTGTGCATTGCCCTCGACAATGGTGAGATACCTCTGTATTTCAAAGTAGAACACTGTGCATTGCCTTCTACAATGGTAAGGCAATCCAGTATTTCACAGTAGAACACTGTGCATTGCCTTCGACAATGGTGAGAGACTCCAGTATATCACAGTAGAACACTGTGCATTGCCTTCTACAATGGTGAGAGACTCCAGTATTTTACAGTAGAACACTGTGCATTGCCCTCTACAATGGTGAGAGACTCCAGTATTTCACAGTAGAACATTGTGCATTGCCCTCTACAATGGTAAGACACTCCAGTATTTCACAGTAGAAAAGTGTGCATTGCCTTCTGCAATGGTGAGAGACTCTAGTATTTCACAGTACAGCATTGTGCATTGCCCTCTACAATGGTGAGAGACTGATTCCAGCCTTCCATGGTAAAATACTGTGCACCGTCGTCTACAACTGCTTTTGCATCTGTCAGTTTGGGGTGAGACAAATGAATCAAATCTTATTTGAATGAGATTATCATGATGATTGTAAACAGATGAAATATTCTTGGATTGAAATTCCGTCATCCAAACGAGGTTCTTGAGTTTGTTTTTTAACCCAAAAGAGCCTGGATCGATTCCCGTCTAGCTGTCCGGGGCTGGCACCAACATATCCTTATGTATCCTTCGAAGATCACGACTGCACTGAAGCAAGTTAATTGGAACTAGCAACAAACTACTTCAGTCCATTTGGACGTGTTCGTTTTCAAAGCAGTCTAGAAACGTGATGTCTGCAGACGATCAATATAATGAAAATGCTCTCTGTTAAACCTGACACGACGTCCTCTGTGTGGAAAATCCAGCTTGCAAAAGCAGCAGCCAGTGCTCAATGCAAGCAATGACAGTTTTATCCCTCCAGGTTTACTGGAGGTCCTACAGACTTTATCCCTCCAGGTTTACTGGAGGTCCTACAGACTTTATATGTGTGTGTGTCTGTCTGTCCCGACTTAACGGCTGATTTCTCAAAAACTACTGAACGGATTTCCATGACATTTTGCACACTTACTGGAAGTTAGATCCGATTGAATGTATCAAATTTTCAGAATCGAGGTTTGAAAAGAAAGTGATTTATGTAGGTCGTAAACTCGAAATCCCCCCCTGAGATGTCAATTGACAGAATGGCAAAATGCGAGTCAAACAGAGTTATCTTTTCCTACTTTCACAAAACAATGGCTTATACGAGAAGATTATTGACGTTGATGGGTTAGATCCGTATGAAATACCAAACAGTTCGTGGTCTGTCGACAAAAACCAGTTGCCGGACATAAATCACGCCAGGATTGTACAATATTTTGTGCTGGGCAAAAGTGCGAGAATTTTGCAGCCTACAAAAGCTTGGGAGCTTACAGGACTTTTGTCTGTGGTTGGGTGCGAGAAGTGCGAAGCTACAAACCAGATGGCTGTCAGAACACAGTAGTTTCAGCAAAGGTAAATGGTCTGAAATAAACTTATTTTGTTTACTCCCAGGGTAAAATCTCATCGTACACCTTCCTATTTCACGGTCACTTGTAGGTTGTCGCTGCGAACGCTATAAATGCTTTACAAAAACTCAGTCACACCAGATCTCCAATGACACAATTGATTATGCATGACCAGGTTCGATTCTGCGGTGAAACTTGTTTTCTCTCTCCTTTTTTAAGAGGTTGTGGGTTCGAACCCGACCTGGTTTTTTGTGTTTGTGTGTGTGTGTGTGTGTGTGTGTGTGTGTGTGTGTGTGTGTGTTTTCCCCCTCTTTTCTCGAGAGGTTGCGGGTTCGAACCCGATCATTTTTTAAAATATATGCCAAAACCTGGAGGTTCAGCGCCAGCGGTTTTTATCTGTGTGTGTGTCTGTCTGTCTGTCCCGACTTAACGGCTGATTTCTCAAAAACTACTGGACGGATTTCCTTGACATTTTGCACACTTACTGGAAGTTAGGTCCGATTGAATGTATCAAATTTTCAGAATCGAGGTTTGAAGAAAAAGTGATTTATGTAGGTCGTAAACTCGACCCCCCCTGAGATGTCAATTGACGGAATGGCGAAATGTCCCTCCACAGCCACGCCCCTTTCTCGCTATAGCTCGCGTGGTAACACATGCAGGCGGCAAAATGGCTTTCACATGAACGCAGACTCGTTGCGTTGTATTCCAGACATCATTTGTGTCTCATTTTTGCCAGACAGTGAGAAGATTTCTCAGACTGTGATAGACAGGGGTACGAAGATTTGTGATAAATCAAGAAATTGTAGCCGGGTGCAGGGCGATTTCAAACAATTTGAGAGGTGGTCGGATGTATGGAATCAATATTTTAATGTAGAAGAGTGTAAGGTAGTGCACCTTGGAAAAAATAATCCATGCGTTAAATACACTATGAAAATGGGAAAAGATGACTACAATCTTACTGTATGCAACGAGAAGAGAGACTTGGGAGTCACTTTTGACCCTAAATTGTCATTCAACCCACATATTCAAGCTTCTATAAACAAGGCCAATCAGATGATTGGAGTTATCAAAAGAACCTTTATATATTTAAACAAGGACATTTTCATTCAGCTATACAAAGCTATAGTTCGTCCAAGAGTTGAGTATGGTAACATTATATGGTACCCACATTTAAAAAGACAGTCAGAGGCTGTGGAGCGAGTCCAGCGCAGGGCTACGTAGTTGTTGAGTGAATGTCGGGAGATGTCTTACAGCGAGCGCTTAGTTAGAGTATTTGAATCTGCACTCACTGAAGGGAAGAAGGATTCGTGGTGACCTAATAGAGGCATACAAATTGTACAATGATCTCGTGGACGTGGAGTGGAGCGACTTCTTTAAGTCACCAGGTTGTGCCAGTACGAGAAATGCAGACGGAAAAGTATTTGTTCAACGTAGTAATACTAACCTAAGAAAGTATTGTTTCAGTAATCGTGTTGCTAACCTGTGGAATAACCTTCCGTTTCGGCTCAAGACTGCACCGACTACTAACGTTTTCAAAAACCAACTGGACAAGGATCCTATATTTATGTCGTTATTCAGAAGCTATGATGAGTGACATTGTCGCAATAAGAAAATTGCGCTAAGACCCTATAGAAGGCAACACATTACGATGGGGCGTTCAAAAGGCTTCACGGCCTATATCTAGCCTCTCAACTACTACTACTACTACTACTACTACTACTACTACTACTACTACTACTACTACTACTACTACTACTACTACTACTACTAAATACTACTCATGTCCCTCCAGGTTTACTGGAGGTCCTACAGACTTTATCTGTCTGTCTGTCTGTCTGTCTGTCTGTCTGTCTGTCTGTCTGTCTGTCTGTCTGTCTGTCTGTCTGTCTGTCTGTCTGTCTGTCTGTCTGTCTGTCTGTCTGTCTGTCTGTCTGTCTGTCTGTCTGTCTGTGTGTCTGTCTGTCCCGACTTAACGGCTGATATCTCAAAAACTACTGGACGGATTTCCTTGACATTTTGCACACTTACTGGAAGTTAGGTCCGATTGAATGTATCAAATTTTCAGAATCGAGGTTTGAAAAGAAAGTGATTTATTTAGGTCGTAAACTCGAAACCCCCCCCCCTGAAATGTCAGTTGACGGAATGATGATAATATTTCGCCTTTTCCTTCACTCCCGTCACCAGCAGCGTTTCTCCCACGCTGTACGAGCGCTCACCAATTACATAAATAGTTTTCGTGATCCTCCCCAGAAGAGAAAAATCGCCTTTGCTTTAAAAAATACCATTTTACAGTCAAAATTGTCCACCCACGCGGCCGGTCCGAACCTTCGAACAGCCACTTTGTCTGAGCGCAACAACTTGGTAGTCTGTTCGCGTGGCCTAATGGCAGTGAATCAATATTAAACTTGGCAGAAATAGACCTTGAGTATCCTAAAATGTACAAGACCACTCAAATTTCATGAACTATCATCCATTTTTCTACAATTTACTGTGCAAAATACGAAGCGAGGGAGTTTTCGGAAAATAACGTTATAATTGCTTTACAAACACGTAGTAACGTCAGTTGCCGAATGGCTCAGATGGTTAAAGCATTGGACTATTGTAACGTTAGGTCATGCGTGAACGGTTCGAATCCGCGCTGAAACTCTTTCCCCCCTGTTTTTGCGAGAGGTTGCTGGTTCAAACCCGACCTGTTTTTTTGAGTTTTTTTGTGTATTTTTTACCCCTCTTTTCTCGAGAGGTTGCGGGTTCGAACCCGATCTTTTTTTAAATAGTGCCAAAACCTGGAGGTTTAGCACCAGCGGTTTTTATCTTAAGCCAAACATTATAGCAGAGAGAAAGACAAGTAGAAGAAACCAGCATACAGTTAAGTTGGACGCTACGTTGCGAGAAACGTAACACGCGCGGCTTTTGTGCAGAGACTGGACATTCTTGTTCATGCGTGTGTATGGCCCCCTGTGGGTTGGGGGTCAGAATAGACCCACCTCGTCTCCCTGAGCGATTCGAAAGAGGCGAATAACTAGGAACACCCTGACTTTTTGGTCGAAATATTCATGTGAATGGTTTTTACGGAATGCTTAAACGACCATTGTTATAAAAGGGAATTGTTCTTATAAAATCGTTACAAAGAAAAAACGGGGATTGCCAAAAATCAATATTCCTGCAAAAGTTTAGGATTTTCAACACGAATGCTCGCAGTAATAGAGAGCAGTCTGAAAGCGCAAAAATCCACCAAGGACGCCACAACTACTCTTCCACAGCCTGTATGCGTATTTCAGGCAGGATGTTCTGCTCGCCAGGCCTGACGCAGTGAAGTTCAGCTCACTCTAGCGTCTGCTGGAGGCCTCCGAGTGCAGGCGTCATCAAAAGTGTGACGTCATCAAGTTTATGTGCGATGAAAAGTATCTTTATAGTTGTAATTCCAAAACTAAGCAACAGATAACCTCCTCATTTTCCCTCCAGGTTTACTGGAGGTCCTCACAGCTTTATCTCTCCAGGTTTACTGGAGGTCCTCACAGCTTTATCCCTCCAGGTTTACTGGAGGTCCTCACAGCTTTATCTCTCCAGGTTTACTGGAGGTCCTCACAGCTTTATCCCTTCAGGTTTACTGGAGATCCTCACAGCTTTATCTGTTGGTCTGTGTGTCTGTCAGTCCCGACTTAACGGCTGATATCTCAAAAACTACTGGACGGATTTCATTGAAATTTTGCACACTTACTTGAAGTTAGGTCCGATTGAATGTATCAAATTTTCAGAATCGAGGTTTGAAAAGAAAATGACTTTTTTACGTTTTGGTGTTGCAAAAAGGGCAAGGGACGGAACTCTGTCCCGACTCAAAGGAAGTTTTGCCATATGTGACGAGATCATTTGACGTCGAATAACGTGACGTAATTTCGAGGAGATTAGACATTGGTGAAGGAGAAAGAAGGATTTTCTAAAGTAATAATAATGATAATAATAATAATAATAATAATAATAATAATAATAATAATAATAATAATAATAATAACAATAATAATACAGATTACTTGTATGCACGTACCTTCCCTAATAGGCAAGCTCATGGCGTTTACAATAAAAAGCCCACACTCATTCAAAGCATTCCAACACTCCCACACTGCACAGTTGAAATAATTGAAGAGTTAAATACAATACAATAAATTTACATAGCAGGCAATAAAAAACCCCACGAAACATAGAAAAGGCCAAAACCTGGAGGTTCAGCGCCAGCGAATTTTATAGTTGTAATTCCAAAACTAAGCAACAGATAACCTCCACATTTTAATGGATTGTTCCGTTGGTCAGGAGAGCTACGAGTGTCTTTTCTCAGCAAGGAGTGTCTTCTCTCAGCAAGGAACGCCTTCTCTCAGCAAGGAGTATCTTCTCTCAGCAAGGAGTGTCTTTTCTCAGCAAGGAGTGTCTTCTCTCAGCAAAGCGTGTCTTCTCTCAGCAAGGAGTATCTTCTCTCAGCAAGGAGTGTCTTTTCTCAGCAAGGAGTGTCTTCTCTCAGCAAGGAGTGTCTTCTCTCAGCAATGTGTGTCTTTTCTCGGCAAGGGGTGTCTTCTCTCAGCAAGGAGTGTCTTTTTCTTCTCTTGTTGAGAGCCCATTACACGAGAGCGAACCTTTATTTTAACCGAGGGATAGAGAGAAATGTTTGTACAAGCCAGATTCCAAGTTTGGTTGAGAACGTCCTCAACTTTCTTTCAGTTACCGGACGACTTCAGAGGACACTTCCCATACCTCCTAGCAATAAGCAACTTCTGTGAGTCCTGTGTTGCAGGAGCTCCACTGGCTTCCCAATGAAGATAGAATCACATTGAACATCTGCCTAATTGTATACACATATGTACAGGAGAATGGGATGCCAGCATTCTTGTGCAATCTCCCGAAGCCTTAGAAACCAACCAGGACCCTACGATCTTCTGATAGGGAACTGCAGCTGTAGCAGATAAACTCAAAAATAGCCTTCATGAAACAACAATGTGTTGCTGGTGTCTATCCAACGATAGGTCCTAAATCCACCCAAAACCATTTATAATGGTGATAACCACAAAGCAAAAACATAAACTACATTCTTTGTCACTCCCTCTCTTGATGCAGTGTCGATAGACAGGGTAAAGGAAGACGGCACTTGGAGTGATAACAGCCGAACAGTTTGACTGGAGCTCACACATTCATTATGAAGTAATCTAGTTTTTCTATCAAAGCTGAGGCACTTTGTAGACACTCAAACTCGAAAACGTTTTCTAGTGCCCACACCTTATCACACACTAATAACGTATCTACATGGAAAGACCTGTAGTGAAGCTACTTTTAAAAAAGTGAATTGACTGTACAAGAAAACCTCTAAGCTTACGAACAGAAGTACATTTCTCAGCACCGAAAAGAAAAAGGAAGTGCTCGACATATTGACTCTCCATAATCATCTATAGTTCAACAAATGTGTTTTCGAAAAAGATCAAATATGTTCGAATACCAGATTATTTAATCAACCTTTTCGAGCATTCGTCAATGAGAAGACACGAGAGAGTCTTTATGCCTCAGCCTCACATCGATTTGTTAAAATCAAGCTTATCGTACTCTGGGGCAGCTCTATGAAATTCACTGCATGATGATATTAAATGTTTTCAAAGAGAAAATGAGCAATTATCTCAAGCATCATTCTACGACATGACTTTACACACGTTACTGCAGTTACAGTGCGGTTCAATGAGAAGACACGAAAGAGTCTTTATGCCTTCCAGCCTCACATCGATCGATTAAAACAAGCCTTTATCGCTACTCTGAGGGCTGCTCTATGAAATTCACTGCATGATGAATTAAATGATTTTCAAATGAGAAATTAGCCACATTTATCTCACCGCATCTATTCTACGACAATGACTTCACACACGTTTACTGCCAGTTACAGTGCGCGATAATGAAACTGTCCTTTGCACACCCTCTCTCTCTATGAACATACTGAAACTCCCCTCCGGCGGTAGCGCTGCGAGCCGAGACCTCAATGCGGCCCCGGCAGCTAGCAGACTCAGGCTAGATGGGGTGGGATTGAGGTGCTGGCGGTGGTAAAATGGGGGGATCGGGGCTGTAATGCAAGGTAGGAGTGGAGACAAGAGGACTGGGGTGACGGTTGAATTGGGGTGAGCGGATGGTGTGGGTGTGGGGTATCTTGACAGGTGGGTAGCACTGAATGAGGTGGAGGCTGGGTGGGATTGGAGAAGTGGGGTCGAGGGGTGCGCGGTGGAGCCCCGGTGGGATGACTCGGGGGATGCGGTGGGGTGGCAATCTGGATGGATGGTGGGCGTGGGGTGGGGGAATCGGGATGGTGTGGAGGTGAGAGTATAAATGGGGTGGGATGGGGTGAGGGTGAGGTTGCGAATTGTTGGGGGGAGGAGATGAGGGATGGGATGGTTAAACATGGGGGTGGTGGTCGGGATGCGCTGATATAGGGTGGGGATGACTTGGGGTAGCGGGCTGAGATGGAGTGGCGTGGAGGTGGGATGGTTGGGTGGGATGGGGTGGGGCATGTGGTGGCGGTGGAGGTGAGAGGGAGGTTGAGGGAATTGAGAGAGAGCAGGTGAAGGATGTCTCGCCGAGGTTTGGCCGTATGCTACTCTGTTTTCTAATGTACTGAGAGTCAAGAATATGTTTTTCTGACTGCATAAGGACAATGCATTATTGTCATTATAAGTTCATTACTGCAGTTTCTCGTTTCATCCTTTTTTAAGGAGAGTACTTCTACTTGTACAAATACTAAGTAGTTTTAGAGATTAGAATCTGCTTGCAAGAACTTACTTTTATATCTTGCCTCATTGCACTAGGCCTGAATAGTTAGCCTGAAGCGACTGAATGTAAGAAAGGC
>JAWQFJ010026800.1:105000-113323 GCA_034096865.1 Theodoxus fluviatilis | reverse complement strand
AATGAAGTACAACTAAAGCTGCTGAAAGAAAAAAAAGGAGTTGGAAACGGTGAGAGAGGAAAGGATTAAAGAAGTAATGATTAGATCAAAAGCTAGATGGTATGAGGAGGGAGAAAAGAACAGTGCCTATTTTTTAAGTCTTGAGAAAAGACACTACAAAGAAAAAATAATCCATAGACTTTCGCTGCCTGATGGATCGGAATTGAAAGGCTGGCATAATATCCTTGCAGAACAGGCGAGATTTTACGAGAATCTGTATAAAAATAGAGATTATGAGGTTCAGGACATTTGGCCGGATACTCTGAAAGAAGAAACACGACAGTTATCTGGTGAACAGATGCTAGAACTGGAGGGTCCTCTAACCTATGAAGAGCTTTCTGTATCTTTGAAAGCCATGTCCAATAACAAATCGCCAGGGACTGACGGTTTTACTGTAGAGTTTTTCAAGTTCTTTTGGTCAGATCTGGGAAAAATGATTTGCAAGAGTTTGAACGAGGCTCACGAAAGCGAAGAATTGTCGGTGACGCAAAAGCAGGGTATCATAACGTGTATACCGAAGGAGGATTGTGATCGAACACTGCTTAAGAACTGGCGACCTATAACATTATTGAATGTGATATATAAAATGGCTTCTGGATGCATAGCTAACAGAATTAAAAGATATATTTCAACATTGATTGGAAAAGAACAGCGCGGTTTCCTTAAAGGGAGGTACATAGGGGAAAATGTGAGACTTATATATGATGTGATTAACTACACCATGGAGCAGAAGAAGAAAGGGCTTTTGTTAATTGTGGATTTCGAAAAAGCTTTTGACTCCATATCCCCCAAATTTATAGAAAAATGCCTTTCATATTTTGGTTTTGGAAAATCCCTCATAACATGGGTGAAAACACTAAACAATGGAGCAAATGCTTGTGTAGTTCAAAATGGTCACAAGTCTCAATTTTTCCCGGTAATGCGCGGCACAAGACAGGGGGATCCTCTGTCGTGCTACATTTACCTCATGTGTGCGGAGGTGCTGAACATTTTAATCAAACGGAATAAAGATATTAAAGGCATCCAAATAAATGGCAAAGAATACCTAGTTTGTCAATATGCTGATGACACGGAATTTCTACTTGATGGTTCTGAGCAGTCTCTGCGAGCCACTCTTCGAACGTTAGACACATTTAGAAAAATATCTGGACAAAAAATGAACACTAGGAAAACTAAGGCTGTATGGATAGGTTCCATGGCAAAATCAACGATGCGCCTGTGCACGGACGTTCGACTCAATTGGACGACGGAACCGTTCAAAATATTAGGAATAGTACTAACAGATAACTTGGATGGAATAGTAGACATGAATTATCAGCATGTAACTAGAAAGATACAATCTTTGCTTCGTATATGGAGAAGGAGGAACCTAACGCTGCTAGGGAAAGTAACATTAGTGAAGTCGCTTGCAGTTTCAAAATTGACATATTTCTTAATGAACATTCCAAGACCACCTGACTCTACAATGAAGGAACTCCAGAAGGAATTTTATGCATTTATATGGGGGGGCAAAATAGATAAGATAAAGCGAACTGTAATTACCCAACCATATGCTGAAGGAGGTTTGCAGATGACTGATCTTCATGCATATGACAGGGCGCTAAAACTAACATGGATCAACCGATTAGCACAAGCACCTGAAATGGGTATTCCTCTCGGAAAAGTAATTGATATTAACACTTTAATCGAAACTGGGGGATGTATAAGTCAGTCTGCAATAAGCAGTGTGAGGAACGTTTTCTGGAAGCAGGTTTTGGAAATCTGGAATGAATTTGTAAGCAAGCACTATCGGCACTTTTTGACCTGTGACCTTTTACATCAGCCATTGTGGAACAATCCGCAATATAAAGATAAAACTTACTTTAAAAAAACATGGTTTGACGTAGGAATTAGAAGTATGAAAGATATTGTTCATCCGAACAGGGGATTTAAATCATTTGAAGAGTTAAAATGTCACTTTAGCCTACAAGGAAACTTTTTGGAATATGCAAAACTATTAAGTATAATCCCCGCTCACTGGAAGAGTAGTATTGAAAGAGCTACCGCAAGTAGTATGGCTTGTGAGGGGATCTACCGATACGATCCTTTTTGCTAAAAAATAAAACAAAACTTGCGAGAATGTACTATACAATTCTTAGTGAAAATAGCCAAAAACCTACTTCGCAAACATCTTGGGAAAAAAGATTGGGAGTATCTGAATTGCCATGGAGGCGGTATTATATGATTCCCTTTGTAGCAACAAGAGAAGTGAAACTTAGGAACTTCCAGTATAAAATTCTGCACAGAATACTACCCGTTAATGAATATTTGTTTAAGCTAAAGATTGTTCAGAGTAATGTCTGCTCTTTCTGTTTGACAGAACCCGAAACTTTGGAGCATCTCTTTGTTGACTGTATTGTTAGTGAAACATTTTGGAAAGAAATTATTTGTTTCCTTCGAAGCAAGACAAGGATTCCCTTACATTTGAATAAGCAAAATATTTTGTTTGGCTCACCAGACTATGATGCATGTACAAACCATATCATTCTGCTAGGAAAGAAACATATACATTACAGAAGATCCATGAATGAATTGCCTTCATTTGAAGACTTTAAAAAATGTATGTTTAATGTGTTGAATACAGAAGAGTGTGCAGCTAGAATGGCAGGTAATTTTGAGAAATTTAAGTTGAAGTGGAATTCTTTTTTACAGGAATGAGGGCCGTTGTGAATGCATGTACATTTCTGTTAAAGTGTCTATGATTCAACCTTGATATTTGTATCCTTTTTTGTTGAAAATAAAGTGTTAAAAAAAGAGTATAGGTGCTAGTACAGGCGCTGGTACAGGTGCTAGCGAAGACCCAGTATCCTTCAGTGGTACTCCCCTCCTTCAGTTCAGCTCGGTTGAGGCTAGTGTGGTCCTTAAGACCATCCGTAGTATGACCCTTACCTCCTGTGACCTTGACCCTGTTCCCACATCCTCTTACTTGAGTGCATTGATGACGTTCTGCCTGTTCTGACACAGATGATCAATGATTGCTTCCAGTCTGGCACCTTCCCCAGTGTTTTCAAACAAGCTTTAGTCAAGCCACTTCTGAAGAAGCAAGACCTGGATCCAGACAAGCTTAGCAATTACAGGCCAGTCTCCAACCTTTCCTTTCTTTCAAAACTGTTAGAGAAATTAGCTTTGCAGCAGTTGTTAGAGCACGTGTCCAAGTATGATCTTTTGGCTCGTTTTCAGTCCGCGTACCGTGCTCACCATTCCACCGAAACAGCTCTGCTCCGTGTTCTAAACGACCTCCTTGTCGCATCTGATGATTCCAAAGTTTCCCTTCTCACGTTGTTAGATTTGAGTGCTGCGTTTGACACAATAGATCATGGAATTCTTCTCTCCCGTCTAAGACATGTTTTTGGCATTGACAACACAGCACTCTCCTTCCTGAAATCATATATCTCAGAACGTAGGCAGACTGTTTTGATCCAGGGTATTGTTTCTGATCCTGCCCCGCTAAAATACGGAGTCCCACAGGGCTCGGTTCTGGGTCCTCTGCTGTGTCTACTGTACACCCAACCACTTCCCAACGTAATTGACAGTCATTCATTCTCTCACAGTGAATTTGCTGATGACACGCAACTCTACAACTCCACTCATCCCAGTCAAATCCAACCTCTTCTCTCTGCAAGTGAACTTTGTATTTCTGACGTGAAACAGTGGATGACCCAGAACAAACTCAAACTTAATGATTCAAAGACCGAAGCTCTCCTGGTTGGCGGTAGAGGCGAATTCGATCAGACCTTGAAACTAACCATAGGTCAGAGTGAGATAGAATTCTCAAAGTATGTTAGAAACTTAGGTGTCACGTTCGATGATGATCTTTCTATGAGAGTTCATGTGAACAAATTTTGCCAGTTAGCTTACTACGAGTTAAGGAAAATTAGAACTATTACTCACTATCTTTCACAACAGGCCACTCTAACCCTTGTCACTTCCCTTGTTCTGTCCCATCTTGATTATGAAAATTCTCTTCTTGCCGGCATTTCTGACACTCTGCTAAACAAACTGCAAGAAGTCCAAAATACTGCTGTTAGATTAGTTTTTAGATGTTCCAAGAGAACTCCCACATCCAAACTCCTTCGTGCACTGCATTGGCTCCCCGTCGCTCAGAGGATAGAGTATAAGCTAGCCACTATGTGTTTCAACTTCTTCAATCAAACTGCACCACACGCACTCAAAGAAATTCTCACTGTCTACACCCCCGCTAGAAATAACCGTTCAGCTGCAGACACCAAAACGTTAAATGTCCCCCGTCGCAAAAAGAAAACCCAAGGACAGCGAGCTTTTTCTTACATCGGCCCTGTAACGTGGAATAGCCTACCTTTCCCTGTCCGTCACTCTGATTCCATGTCCCAGTTCAAAACCTCCCTCAAGACACACCTGTTCCGGTCAGCCTTTCCTGACGAGCAGTGAAGTGCTTCACAAGGCGCCTCTTTTATGTTTCGTGTTTTGTTTATTGCCTGCTACTTAATTAATTGTATTGTATTTACTTTTTCTTTTATTTCAACTGTACAGTGTGCGAGTGTTGGAATGCTTTGTATGAGTGTAGACATTCTCATTGTAAACGCCATGAGCTTCCATATTAGGGAAGGTATGCGCGTAGAAATAGCCTGTATTATTATTATTATTATTATTATTATTATTATTATTATTATTATTATTATTATTATTATTATTATTATTATTATTATTATTATTATTATTATTATTAATATTATTATTATTATAATTATTATTATTATAATTATTATTATTATTATTATTATTATTATTATTATTATTATTATTATTATTACAGAGTGACTGACTGTCAGAGTAGCTAACTGAGTGACTGACTGACTGACAAACAGAATGACTGACTGACAGAGTGACTGACTGTCAGAGTAGCTGACTGAGTGACTGACAGAGTGACTGACTGACTGACAGAGTGACCGACAAGGTGACTGACTGACACAGTGACTGACTGACAGACTGACAGTGTGACTGACAGATTAACTGACTGACAGAGTTACTAACTGACTGACAAAGTGACTGACTGACTGACCGACAGAATGACTGACATAGTATCTGACTGACAAAGTGACTGACTGACTGACAGATTGACTGACTGACAGAGTGAGTGACGGACAGAGTGACTGACTGACAGAGTGACTGACTGACAGAGTGACTGACATAATAACTGACTGACAGAGTGACTGACTGACTGGCAGATTGACTGACTGACAGTGACTGACTGACAGAGTGACTGACTGACAGAGTGACTGACTGACAGAGTGACTGACTGACAGAGTGACTGACTGACAGTGACTGACTGACTGACTGACAGAGTGACTGACTGACAGAGTGACTGACTGACAGAGTGACTGACTGAGTGACTGACTGACTGACTGACAGAGAGTGACTGACTGACTGACTGACTGCATCCTCTACTGTTAGACTGTGTGGTTCTGGGCTGTTCAAAGAAGTGTTTTTGCTAAAACGTTCCTGATATTTTCTGTTACGTATACTTCATTAATTACGTATCGTCGTGGAGTGTCATTTTATTTTATTTGTATTCATGATCTGTAAAATATTCTGAGGATAGTTTTTATATTTTCTCGTTTAGATTTGATCGTAGATGACCCGGTAAAAATTCTTTTGTCCAGCAAACAAGCAAAGAATGTAAGATCGACGAGAATGTTTCTGTATAAAGCAAATACTGATCACAAAGATCACTGAGAGACGTTGGAATCACTGATTTATAATAGAAATAAACGTTTCGGGAATCGCCCTTCTTCAATAGTAATCTAACACCTCCCAGATTTTTGTGCTCATTATCTGTTTTGTCTTCCGGAATCCGGCGGTTTATCTTTTTCGTACGTTTCTGTATAAAGCATTTAAGCGTAGACAGGACGCTCTTCAATCTGCCGAGCGAGACAGCTTCTACATCCACTGGGTGTTTTTCTCCTGAACAGCTGCTCTGACATGTATGAACAATACACACCTGAAATGGGCCGGGGGCCTAATCAATAAATTTGTTCGTTCGTTCGTTAATATTCTTGGAGAATTGAAGGAACTCATGTACACCACGTTATTCATTACCTCATTCTGGATGTGTTGCGTCGTTTTTTTATTTCATTAAACATTTGCTAAGTTAAGGGTTTATTTGAGGTCCTGATGCATCGTGTGATTTGTAACGAAAAACATAGACCACTCTAACTACTCTGAGACAAATTCTAACATCTGCAACGCGATATCTGACTACTCAGCGATATGTCTAACCACGTGATGCAAAATCCGACCAATCTGACGCATCTTCTTACTCATCTGACAAACCATATGACAAAGATGACGCAACGTACGTCCACTCTGTCCTAAGAATAGACCGACCACTCAAACGCACTTCATGTGCCTCGTTGTTTGGCAGCCAGACACTTATGGCCATATCACGTGACTACGGGCCCGTGGCCAGCATGTGGTATGGACCTCGACTGGTGGTGGTGCTGGGCAGCCGTGACGTTATCAACGAAGCCTTTGTCAAGCAGAGTGACGTCTTTAGCTCCAGACCTCGATTTATCCACAACATCAACCAGGGCATCAAACGCATGGGCAACGGTGGGTGTCTATGTTAATCCGAGTTCAGGCAGCAAGAAACTCCCATCAAACGCATGGGCAACGGTGGGTGTCTATGTTAATCCGGGTTCAGGCTGCAAAAAACTCCCATCAAACGCATGGGCAACGGTGGGTGTCTATGATAATCCGAGTTCAGGTAGCAATAAACTCCCAACGGAGCGAGGCAGCAGACGGTCTTCAGAGGAAGAGCCCCCGTCGACAAGTGTTTTGGCCCTTGAAACTTCCTGACGCTCTTGGAGGGAGGACCACACCTGGTTAAAGTTCCAGGTGCCCATCTGCTTTCCTGAACTTGCACGACTTGCGTGCACAGTGGGGTGGGGGTTGTCTGCTTCCGCTACTGGTGAGCAGCGGGGCTCTGGTCTCTGGTGTTTCGGCGCATCCAGATCCAGACTGATGCCCTCTCTGCAGCTTCTGCCATGGCTCTTGCTGCCTTTGTGCACTGACGGCTTGAGAGGCCGAGCTGTCTGCAGGCGATGTGGACTGTGTGGCCCTAGCTCCTGGTAATCCCTAGTAATTTTATTCCGTTCTAGAACCTCCAAGTGAGTGCAGGTTAAAAGGAGGTTGTTATTAAAGTGCCGCAATGACGTTGTTTCTTTCTTTGCTCATGTTGCTGTTGAGAACATGATACACTGGAAGTCGATGCACCATCGTGTGTCTCCCAGAAGGGCAATCACGTGACACAGGGGTGCAAAGGTAACGTCTTATTCCCCAGGAATTCTGTGGCAAAACGATGAGCCGTGGAAGCTGATGCGGAGACTGATGCTGCAGACCATGAGGGACTTTGGAGTGGGAAAGCGGTCTCTGGAAGAGCGCATCCAGGAGGAGGTAACTGTGGTGAGCGACAGGCTGGAAGCGACCAAAGCATCGCCTTGTATCGTCAAGGCCGACCTGCTGAATGCCACCACCAACATCATCTGCAGCATCGTCTTTGGCAGAAGGTGTGTGTGTGTGTGTGTGTGTGTGTGTGTGTGTGTGTGTGTGTGTGTGTGTGTGTGTGTGTGTGTTTGTGCTTGTGTGTGTGTGTGTGTGTGTGTCTGTGTTTGTGTTTGTGTTTGTTTTCTTTCCTGTCATCTGTAATAGTGTCTTTGACAGGAAATGTGTGTGTGTGGTGTGTTCGTGTGTATGGGTGTTTGGGTGTGTATGTGTGTGCTCGCGCGCGCGTACATTCATACGTACGTACGTAGACGATCAGAAGAAATGCTTATGTAAGACAATCATATACATCCTTTTGAGAATTAGAATCTATTGACCCAACGATGAATGCAAGCACAAATTGTCACCGTGGTTCAATAGGAGATTGGAAAGTGGCACCTTTTATTATAATGTTTGTGTTATTATTTGCAACTTGTTATGGGCCAGAAGGCCCCACAATACAATATTTCATCTGATCGTTTCTCTCTCTCTCTTTTTTTCTCTCTCTCTCTTTCTCTCTCTCGCTCTCTCTCTCTCTCGCTTTCTCTCTTTCTCTCTCTTTCTCTCTCTCTCTCTCTCTCTCTCTCTCTCTCTCTCTCTCGCTCTCTCTCTCTCTCTCTCTCTCTCTCTCTCTGTGTGTGTGTGTGTGTGTGTGTGTGTGAATGCACATGCATGAAGAAATATGTTTTCTTTTTAATCCTTTTTGTTACATATGGAAACATACTGA
>JAWQFJ010026800.1:90000-95000 GCA_034096865.1 Theodoxus fluviatilis | reverse complement strand
TATCTCGAAGACTCACAGTGCAGAACACGCAGCACGTATAGTGAAACGTCCACCTAGTCGTTCTCACATAACACCCATCCTTCGAGAGCTACACTGGCTGCCTGTCCACCAACGTATTGTGTTCAAAACACTGTGTCATGTGTTCAAGTGCGTCAATGGTTTGGCCCCGCTGTATCTGGTTGAGCTCCTCAAGACTTATAAGCCTGTGAGGGATCTCAGATCTTCGGCGCAGTCATTACTCCATGTGCCACGCTACAACACCAAGAGATCTGGGGAGAGAGCATTCTCGTATGCTGGACCAAAACTCTGGAACGATATCCCAGACAGACTGAGGAAATCTCCTTCAATACAGACTTTCAAGTCACAGCTAAAAACTCTTTTATTCAAAGGGTGAACGTGTTGAGCGCCTTGAGCATGCCTTTGGGTGTGAGATTGGCGCTATATAAGAGCCAAAATACATACATACATACATACAAACAAACAAGCCTTTACTCAGCTTCAAATTTTCGACTGATCGCCTCTCTCAGGAGCATACTGAGGGGTTTGACAACTCACCACATATCTAACCCTGAGGCTTGAGAAGAGATCAAGCACGCAAGGGCACGGAAAATGGAACATAACAGAGGAGAGAATACAGCTCAAGCAAAAAAACAAGAGGCATGGGAGATTAATTAAAAAGCAAGGTGATAGGGGAAGGGGAGGGGGGGGGGGCGAGGGAGGGGGAAGCGGGAACGTGTGGAGGGGGAGTCATGCCAGTAGGCCCGCTCTCCATAAGAGGTCAGCTTCACATACGCTCATACCTATAGACATTCATACAACCATACTGGCATATCAGGTCTCACTCTCACTGAGACCCACATTCACCCGTCTCCTCTCTCACAGGAGTACCACCATTCATAAGTGCCATAGATAGCACAAGTCACAGTTCGTGTTCGCCTGCACTCATATAGCAGTACCCATACGCATCCACACACACTCTCATGCACACGTAGGCCTCCGTCTATATCCCCCGTGTGTCCACACATCCTCCCACCTGTAAAGCACCGAGATCACACTCCCGCGTGCACAAAATGCGTTGGCCTACCTCATTGTTCCTGCAGAGTCACATACAAAGTCAAATGATCCACTGGGGAGGATCAAAAATGGAAGAATTATTATAGTAAAGTGTTCAAGCCATGCGGTGTTAGTGAAGAGTTTGTTTATCCAGAAACGTTCCCGCCTGCGTCGTCCTTCAGTGCTGTCTGTGTATGATTTCTCTACCGGCATGCATCTGAGGTCGTGCAGTGTGTGGTTGGGTAGGGAGAAGTGTTCAGTAATTAGAGTGCATGTGTTCTTGTTGGTGTTGATGTTCGAGCGATGCTGGTAGAAGCGTTGATTGAGCGAGTTGCTTGTTTCATTATATATATATATATATATATATATATATATATATATATATATATATATATAATGTGTGTGTATGTGTGTGTGTGCGTGTGTGTGTCTGAGTGTGCGTGCGTGCGTGCATGCGTGTGTGTGTGTGTGTGTGTGTGTGTGAGTGTGCGTGTGTGTGCGTGTGTGTGCGTGTTTGCGTGTGTGTGTGTGTTTGATGCCAAGTGGAGAGGGCTCGATCAATGGTGCCAGTCGAGGGGGTTGGACCCGTTTGCCTTGACTCCAGCCCGTCTTGCGGATTTTCTCTTGTTCCTCTTTGAGGTCAAGAAGTTGCAGCCTTCGACAATCAAGGGCTATCGGTCTGCTATAGCCCGTGTCTACAGTTTGTGTGGTTTACCCGACCCGGGGACTGGTTGGGACATCACCCGTCTTTTAAACAATTTCAGTTTAACCCGACCCAGGGCAGTACGTTTGTTTCCTAATTGGAATATTGATCTCGTACTGAAGTTTTTGGCTCATGAGCCTTTTGAGCCGCTGAAAGAGGCCTCCCTTGACAGACTTACCAAGAAGACTGTATTTTTAATCACTTTGGCCACAGCGGGCCGTGTCAGTGAGATGCATGCCATTTCAGCCAGACGGGAGTGTCTGAGATTCAATCAGAACGGGTCTGTGTCGCTGCTCACCTTCCCGGGTTTCATCGCTAAGAACAGGTTACCGGAGGTTGGCAGTCAGCAGTACACCTTACAGCCTCTTGAAGAAGAGACTTTCTGCCCAGTGCGAGCGCTGTCCTGCTACGCTGCGCGCACTAAGGACAACAGGACGCTTGATGATCCGCTTTTTCTACCGCTGCATGGCGCACGCGCGTGCATATAAAGTAAATTTGCCTTGCATGCTATATATATTTCTCCTTGCATACCTTTCCTTATTTCAAGTACATTCAATACATTGCTACCTCTTCGAATGAGAAAGAGTAAGAAAAACCCCCATAAGAATCTGAAAGCAGCTTGCAGCCCAAGTGACCCTTTTCCCGTGCAAACTGTTGATGTGCGGTTGACTCTTACAGGTCCGCGCATTTGCCTGGGAGAGAGCCTTGCTCGCATGGAGCTCTTTCTCTTCTTCTCCAACCTCCTCCAGCGCTTCTCCTTCTCAAAGGTCGAGGACGAGGAGCTGACCACGGATGGAATCATGGGCATCACCAACGGCCCCAGACCGTACCATCTGGTGGCCACGAAGCGCTGAAGAAACCTCAAGAAGAAGAGAACGTTGGTCTTCTTGATTTCATCCACTTGCAGGATGATGATACTATCCAGATTATTTGCATTACTACTAAACTCGATAGCTTTGTGACATCTGTTGATATTTACTTTGCAGATCGTATACAACGCTGTGTGGTATTTTGTGAGTTAACCTGAATGAAACAAGCAGAGTTTTGATGTAGAGACATGTTGGTGGCTCGAAAAAGTCAAGAATATCTTCTCAGACTTCCGCCGCGAGAACTCGAAGTCGGCATCAATCATGGCGTGTCATGATTTGTAATCGTTTCCTTGTGAGTGAAACTATGGTTCCTTAGCTATGATAACCAAGAAGATCAAACAGTGCCTTTGTTGTCATTGCATTACTGTTCCTTCATTCTTGTATGTATTTTTTCATCAAAATAACAACTTTGATTAGGCCTCGTTTCTGTACATACTGTATACTTCACTATGTAATAAAAGCACTATCGAAAACATAATTGTATTGTCCTTACTTATGTCTTCAGTTGCTAGACTTGTCATTCTGCACACTGTTTACTTCGCCAGAAATGATTGGAGATGACATATAAAAAGAAAACACATTGGTAACAAAAAGAGCAAATAGACAGTCATAGTGCGTCCTCCACGAACTTCGCATTGGCCATAATTCGTATCTAAATGAGGGTGCACGCGCATCACAAGAAAGTGACGAACTAATGCGCATGTGTAGAGGTCACGACAAGAGGTGAACTCGCCAACTATTTGCAAATTTCAATGGCCGACGTGTTGCCGGTTCGCTCACAAAACGCTCTATTTCGGGATACTAGCAACTCATCCAAAGAAAATATAAGCCATGCACAGCATTAATTTATCAAAGGTGTATGTTGAATGCATCAATATATCGTGAAAGCTCCTACAGTTTACACATCGAATGCAGGTCAACGCATCCACGCTGAAGCATGTGTTGCCATCGTTTGTGTTGACATGATTTTACGCTCTCGTCACTTTCTTGTGATGCGCGCGCACCCTCATTTAGATACGAATTATGGCCAATGCAAAGTTCGTGGAGGACGCACTATGACTGCCTAATGTCGAAGATATTCTGTTCATCATTTAGAGGGTGTCTTTTTCGAACGAATAATCTGCTCCCTGCCAATGGTGCCTGCTAATGTTGCCTGCCAATGTTGCCTGCCATTGTTGCCTGCCATTGTTGCCTGCCAATGTTGCCTGCCAATGTTGCCTGCCAATGTTGCCTGCCAATGTTGCCTGCCATTGTTGCCTGCCAATGTTGCCTGCCATTGTTGCCTACCAATGTTGCCTGCCAATGTTGCCTGCCAATGATGCCTGCCAATGTTGCCTGCCATTGTTGCCTGCCAATGTTGCCTGCCATTGTTGCCTGCCAATGTTGCCTGCCATTGTTGCCTGCCATTGTTGCTTTCCGTTCGTGTAAAAACGACACCAAGACCTTTTCGTCAGGATGTATCAGTCGGTGCAATACTGCGTACGCAGGGCCCAGGGGCAGTCTGGGTTCTTTGAGAGTTTTATAGGATTGAAACAGGGCTGCAAAATCAGTCCTCTATTATTCGCGATTATGATAAATTCTATAGTAGATGAAATATCTGGAAATGCAAAACATGGATACTCCTAGTCTCTGCATCGAAACCAAGATCCTCAATGCCCAGCTTTGATGGTCCAGACATGTCATTTGCATGCAAGAGTCCAGAATTCCCCGGCAGCTCTTCTATGGCGAGTTGGCACAGGGAGGTAGAAACCAAGGAGGTCCAAAGAAAAGATACAAGGACAACCTCAAGGCGAACATCAAATGGGCAAACCTCCAACCACGGCACCTTGAGGTCACTGCTGCCGACAGAACACTGGTGTGCCTCCACCCGTAAAGCTGCAAGAGCTTTTGAAGATGACCACCGCTGTCGTCTTGAAGCTGCACGAGCAAGGCGACACAGAGCTGCTTGAACCTCTGTTCTGACCGGTGTGCCTTGCCCCACCTGCAGCCGCCTGTGTGCCTCGGAGTTTGGACTTCGGAGCCATATGCGCGTCCGCAGATGATGGCCCAGCGAGTCGTCTTCCTTGACACCCGAGAGACAACCAAGAAGAAGTCTGTGCATTTTGCTTTTTGTGGACGATGTGGGTAGTCTTCTCTTACCACCTTTACGGCATTGCGCCTGCCCCCGACCCTGCAAGTGAAGTCGAAGAAGCGACGACCAATGTTCGGCACGTACGGTTCCCAGGCACAGCAGAAGCAGCGGGTCAAGATCACCCTGGACAGGACGCCCGAGGGAGAGAAGACCATCAAGCAACTGCTGGGGGAGCTGTACGGTGACCGCCTCTACCTGGAGAAACTCCTCAAGGAAACAGGTAGGCGTTGCTTGGCTTGGTCCA
>JAWQFJ010026800.1:82500-87500 GCA_034096865.1 Theodoxus fluviatilis | reverse complement strand
AGACTATGCGGCCTTGTTTCGAGCATAAACGCCCTCAAGCAGATGCTGTGGCCCTGTTTCGAGCATAAACGCCCTCAAGCAGATGCTGTGGCCCTGTATCGAGCATAAACGCCCTCAATAGCTGCTGCATTCTGTAAACCCGAGTATTGACTCTGGCACAGTTCGCAATGAATGCGTAATAGGCTTGACCCTTGGCATTACAGCCTTGCGCCAAAAATAGTTCGTTCTCATACTATTTTTCTCTCCACTTTTTACAGAAATCATTCAGATGTAAAAACTTGGTTCCATTTCAACACAAACATTTTATTGTATCGAATAAACGCTTGTTTGTTGTCTCAACAAGAGTAAGTTAAGAGTTTTGTGCGAAATAGTCTTAGAACTACTTTAACGGCGTATGTCAGGGAGCACATCGGCTATCCCACAAGCCTCTCGTGTGACCTCCGCTTGCATAAATTGGCCAAAAACCTTCCATCACGTGATGTGAACTGTGCTAGAGATACTTTTGCCGGTAGGCGAAATCTCTAGTTTACTAGAATGTAGCTGCTGTGGCCTGCCAGAGGTGCGGGGCCCGCTCCCCTCTCCTCGAACGAATCCACAAGTATGGCCCGCCTGAGTAAGTCATTCCAGAAATTCTTCGGGGACTCCTGTCTCATGTTCAGAGTTGACACTTGCGTGGACACGTTTGTGCGTCAGTTTCCCAATCATTGCATGAGGACAGCAGTGTGATTTGAGGACAGAACGTTAATGACTCTTGGCTGTGCCTTTGCATGGCAAAACAGAAGAAATAAGCGTCAGCAGAGAAAAGGGGAGGCACGTCCTGCAGCAGTCTTCTACTCCTTTATGCAGCCCCACGTCGCGAATTCATCGCACTTGTGTGTGGACTGAATGGTCGGAGACGCGTTGTCGTCACTTCTTGATATGTCAAGCGAAAGATCATCATAGCCGCCATCTTTAAAGGATGAGAACTGGAATGTATAGAGGTGAAGAGGTGTGTGTCCGTTCATTTTGAGGAATAAAGATCGGTCGATAATGGTTTAAAATGGCATCGAAGCATGAAGATAGTCTGATTGCAACTGAACATCATCGAGAATACTGATAATGGAAAAGTTCTACTTTTATAATATTTACACAGTACAGTAAACCTGAAACATCTGTAAACAAAACGTATACACGATCATTGAAAGAGCGGCGCTCGCACACCAACCGAGCAGATTCTTCACATTCGCCACGTCAGGCAAACAAAATAGTTTATTCAATCCAAAACTAGCCCATTATAGGATTCCATGAGAGTTTAACGTCATGCACAAAATCACTTTTGGGTCAGATTGACCTGTACTCGCGATCCACTCTCGACAAACTGCGCAGAAATTTGAAGGTCGACGCCCGCATCGAACGTGGCGCACATTGCTTTAAATGTGACTGGGGCACACGGTGGTAGTGAAGACCCTGCCATTGTGATTCTGTGGGTTGGAAAGTCTTCCTAAAATCTTCGCTGACAGGTTTCGTTATTCATCACACTTCGATTGTGCACGTCTGTCAGCTGCGGCGTCGGGACACTCTCTTCGATCAGCATGGTTTTTTACAAATGGTTTATGGGTCTTTGTAGACATTATAAAAGTAAAACTTTCCCATTTTCAACATTCTTGCTGAGTTTTTCTTGTAATCAACCAATCTTTATTCCTCAGAATATACGGACATATTTACGTATTCTACTATACATGTATTCCAGTTCCTATTTTAGTTTCACCCCGGTGAACCCGATTCCGGCCATACCAAGTCACCTCTGTCAGCTGCACAGGTCTGCAGATGCCGGGGCACATCCCCGCGAAAGAGGCTGTTTTCTTCCTCTGTTGAGTGCAGTGCTTAAATTTCTTTATCAAGCATCAAATTAGTTGACATAAAGCGTTTTGCAAGCTGTAAGGCAACACTTGTTTTTCAGAAAACGCACCTGATTTTCATATTAAAGCTTTAAAACACACTAGTGATAATCATTTTGCACAGTTGCTAACATATCTAAAGTAGCAAGTTACGAATAGGGGGAGCTTCTGTCTCGTCCGAACAGAGATCTCATAGAATATATTGCATTACAAGATAAAAGGTTTAAAAAAGTGTGGCTTTATAAAGCGACGCATCACCAATGTCTGGGTCTCAAACCGCTTGACACTTTAGCCCCTGATCACCGGGCATCTTCATCAGCGAGGGAAAATGTTTGCGCTGTTGATATCCACACTCAGTGTGTCAGTGGGATTTCCTAGATTTCCGATTGTAGGCCCGGGGTGAATTAGAAACAACTGCCTTTGCGGCGCTCTTATTTTGTTTCAGTTTCAGTTCACATTCTGACGCAGGAAGTTAAAAAAACGAAAAAATGAAGGAACGAATGTAAGAGTGGCGTTTTACTGCCTGTTAGCCTTGATTGGCTATGTAAGGTCATTGACTACAAACTTACCATAGTTCCATAGAGTAAGAGCAACTCAAATCTCGGTTCGGCCGGAGATGTTCACCTCTTACGAATCGCGAATGGAGACTAGACGCGGTGGTTCTCTCCTTACGCCTAACCCACAGAGGGTCAATTAAGGAATTCACAGAAAGGTGTACACGGCATCCAACCCTTGCAAACACATGCAATCCTGTCATCCGACTCTTCTCAATTGTCGTGGATTGCCTACGCAGTGAAGGAAATGCAGATTAAAACATAATATTATATTCAAAGTCAGAGGCAGTTGCAACGAGCTGATTTTCAATGCACAGACATTTAATGCTGTGATATCCCGCAATAATTGTTGGACGGACAGCAGCTCATGATATATGGAGTGTAGGAGAGATGCTTGAATCAGCACAGGACTTTATCCAAAACGTTCAGTAAGAACCTACCATGAATGGTTTAGCAAGCAGAGCTATAGTTACAGTCGGCGATGTATGTTGCTCCTGTATTTATTCAAAAAAATGCATTGAAGACTCCCGATATTAAAACTAAAAATTAAGCCTCTGAAACATGGGGGCTAGGTGATGGCAGTACGAGTAGTTGGATAATGAATGAATGAATGAATGAATGAATGAATGAATGAATGAATAAATGAATGAATGAATGAATGAATGAATGAATGAATGAATGATTGAATGAATAATGAACGAATACATGAATGAAAACGACTTTTATGGCCTTTCAGACTCAAAAGATATCTGAAGGCCAACATCTGTTGCTAGTATGCCTCTCATAGCTAACAGCTGGTCTAGACGTGCGGAATTCACTGCCCGAATCGAATCGGCAGTGTACGTTGTAATCGTGATTTTGAAGAATCTTGATGACCTACTGATTCCAGGAAAATTATAAATAATCTAACCCGACGCCCTGTTCACTTCAAGTACATTGCAACAAGTGATGATGATGATGATGATGATGATGATGATGATGATGATGATGATGATGATGATGATGATGATGATGATGATGATGATGATGATGACGACGAAGACAACGAATAATATCCGTTTGTAACGTTGGTCCGTTGGTTGTGATCATGTTTGGTTCAGCGCTGACTAACTTCGCAGCGGGCCGGAGTATTTTTGCAGGGGAAGACGTTTCCAGTTAGCACCGGTTGAGCAAGGGCGCATGTTTTGTTGACATCGCTCCTAGTCCGCAGCAGCAGCAGCACTCCGTTGCAGGGTCCCATCCTTGCCGGCTCCTTGCTCGCACCGTGAGAAGGTAAGTGGGAGGAAAACCCAGCCTTGTGACCGCATTTGACTGCACAAGGCACCCTCAGTGTGTTTTATCTTCCTCAGCGCTGGCATCTTGCAGATGACGTCACGCGTAGACTTCTCCTGTACGAGTGCACAGCACTGCGTGTCTATGCTGGTCGGGGATAGGGAGAGAGTGCACCGCTGCTGCAGTGAAGTAATATCTGTGGACGTGTTCACCGACAAATGTAGAGCGCTCGGAAGAGAATGATGAAAGTAGCCTTTCGTTCAGATATCATCCAAAATAACACCACTGCAATTCCTAGTGTTTGATCGACGTATTCACTAACAAAACACGGGCTCTGCATAATGCTAAGAATGTATCGATCCTTTCGTTGAGATTTCATCCAAACCAGATTCGAAATGAGTCCAGCCTCTTCCAACTCGGAGCTAACTTTGAGTTTTCTTTCTGTACTGAATTCCTGCTTGCCTGTGCGTGTTTCCTTGTTGTCTCATAGAGATGATGAAGCAACGGTCGTTGATCAGGCTAACCAGCACTTGATAATCGTACGGTCCACTGCTGTATTCGGTGAACAAACGTACGTCTGCAGTGTTAAGCTAATGTGTGTGTGTGTGTGTGTGTGTGTGTGTTTGTGAGTGCGTATGTATGTATGTATGTATGTATGTATGTATGTATGTATGTATGTATGTATGTATGTATGTATGTATGTATGTATGTATGTATGTATGTATGTATGTATGTATGTATGTATGTATGTATGTATGTATGTATGTATGTATGTATGTATGTATGTATGTATGTATGTATGTATGTATGTATGTATGTATGTATGTATGTATGTATGTATGTATGTATGTATGTATGTATGTATGTATGTATGTATGTATGTATGTATGTATGTATGTATGTATGTATGTATGTATGTATGTATGTATGTATGTATGTATGTTTTTGCGGATATGTCATTATTTTGTGAAAATTTTCTGCAATAAAGTGATTTGATATGTATGTATGTATGTATGTATGTATGTATGTATGTATGTATGTATGTATGTATGTATGTATGTATGTATGTATGTATGTATGTATGTATGTATGTATGTATGTATGTATGTATGTATGTATGTATGTATGTATGTATGTATGTATGTATGTATGTATGTATGTATGTATGTATGTATGTATGTATGTATGTATGTATGTATGTATGTATGTATGTATGTATGTATGTATGTATGTATGTATGTATGTATGTATGTATGTATGTATGTATGTATGTATGTATGTATGTATGTATGTATGT
>JAWQFJ010026800.1:65000-75000 GCA_034096865.1 Theodoxus fluviatilis | reverse complement strand
CGGGCGAATTGGCGGGCAGATAAGGAGAAGTGTAAAGTTTGGGACGTCACTTTACGGAACTTAGTTGCAATTAATTTCGTATTATGTACTTCAACTGTTTCAGAACTATATAGGAAGTGTCGGACAAGTCATAAAAATAAAACTGCATCGCTATTTAGTCATCATGTATAATTTTTACCACGTTTTGTATAATGTGCGTCTTAGGTTTAGAGCAGACGATGCTGATAAGAAGTCCCAAATTAGCACAGCGGCAACAGCAGCCTGCGGCCAGTGCTGGCACTGGTTCGTCTCTAACGAGTAATAGAATAAACATGCACGGTCTCAACAAACATCCAGGATACATATACATACCTTGTACATTATAAATCACACCAAAGTTTATTCCTTTCACGCACCACACGCACACACACATGCAATGTTGTCAACACAGCGCTCAGAAGTAGCATTCGCATAGGGGGAGGTAACTCCTTCAAAGTATCTTAGTAGGTACTTGCACTAAATTTTCAAATCCTATGTAATTAAATCAACTTAGACTTAAATTATAGAGCTTTCAGAGACAAACATGGTGGTACAAAAAGTAGTTTTCTATCTTAACTAGTTCAAAAGTTATGGGCGGAAAAGTTGTGAAAAAAGGGGTGTATTTTTATCATGAAACTCCGTCACAAATCTGTGACCGACTTTGGGGGATTGATGAAGTAAATGTGTATGCAGAATGAAAGTCTTTTCTTCATACTCGCGCGTCGATGTCTAGAATGGGTCCAGCAGTTCTCTATGGCAAGTGTGGATGACATTGATAATATATCTATGAAAAGCTACATCTACATCTATTTTCCTGCAACCCCAACTTGAGAGGGAGGAGCATGACCACACCACTGATGGCAAACCCATGGGAAACACAACCGCCAGGGCCAGAGACAAGGGAAACACCTCGGCTTTGGGTCACGGGTAGCCTCACGCTTGGCCGACGACGTGATCGCAAACGCGTTGCCCCTCGTGATTGCCAGCGAGATTCTCTGGAACAGGAACTGTGCCTGGCGTGGGTCATCTGTTGACAGTGCAATCTGCTGGCCGATCTCTCGGATACGTTCCGTTGCTGCCGGTCCGACCACTCCAGTCGCTTCGGCAGCGAACGAGACGAAGTAGCAGCGTTCCGTGATGGAGTCAGAGACACTATAATACTATAGTATCTCTGATAGAGTCTCTAACTCAGAGATTGCCAGATATGGGCTCTATAGATCACAATGATGTGCCTCAAAGTGGATGTGATACCCCGCGCTGTTGGGAGATTCTGGGAGGGTGCGGGGCGGTCTGGCCCTTCATTTATCCAGTGTCGAGTCTGGCCAACTGTGCTGGGCACGCTCTGGCCCGGTTAAGGAGGACAGAAAAATGCTGACTGTTTACTAACATCACGACCCCTTCAACACCCCCACCCCCTCCATCCCTACCCCTTTCCCTTCCACCCCCCACTCCCACCCCACCTGCCTTTGCATTATCCCCCTCCAACCCCATCTGTGTATATTTTTATTTCCTGCAGGCCTTTCATGTACTTCCTGCCGTTCCCCATCTCCAACCCCGCGTCCCCTTACCCCCCCCCCCCCCCCCCCCCTACCCCCCGCCCCCCTACCCCCCCACCCCCCCCTACCCGAACCGCCCATGCTTTCAGCTGATGCATTCCTGCTTGCTATTTTTACATCGCCTCCATTGTTAGAAACGGCGCCGGGATTTACCAGCAGTGAATAATGGTGGTGGACTACTGCAGAGACTTCACGGCAAGATAGTAATTCAAAAGAACTGTCTCTGTTCACCCAAGCACGAGGATCGGCACCTGGGATCAGTTTGCGTCCAGACGCAGGGTTGAAGGTGATGCGGATAACTGTGTAGTGGTGGTGGGTTTTGTATTGGTGGTAGAGATGAGGTAACTGTGCAGGTGGCAGCGAAGGTGGCAGTGGTAGTGGTGGTGGTGGTGGCGGTGGCTGTGTTGGTGGTGGTGGTGGCGGTGGCTGTGTTGGTGGTGGTGGTGGTGGTGGTGGTGGTGGTGGCGGTGGCTGTGTTGGTGGTGGTGGTGGTGAGGGTGTTAGAGTCGTATACTGGAATGTGTCTATCCTGAAAGATTGCACTTGACCGATTTGTTTATTCATAACTTGTCAGTCTCTTCACGACTGGACAATCCCCCTCAGGCGATGACGTTTTCCCCTCTTAATCTTGTTATCTTATCTGTGATTAGTCGACCGACCATACTACTCTTTTGGCACACAGAGAAATTGACCTTGAATACAATTTCCACTTAACAACAGGAATTTCCTATTGTGCAAATCTCACACCCAAAGAATGCGTGTAGTTGTGTTTGGCTACGTGACAGTTCTAAGAGGAGATGCTGGGTAGTGAACGCAAGTGGGTCTTTAAAATGGAAATTCAATGAATGCAGACTGTCGTGGAGTGTGCACATTTATTGAAGTGTTCGTACATATGTATATGTGAGTGCATGCGTGCATGTGTGTGTGCGTATGTGTGTGCATGCGTGCATGGGTGCGTGAGTGTGTGCGTGTGTGTGAGTGTGCGTGTGTTTGTGTGTGTATGTGTGTGTGTGTGTGTGTGTGTGTGTGTGTGTGTCCGCGCGTGTGCATGTATTTTAAGAGTGAGTCCAGTTCTGGACATCCCAGGGATTCAGTCTCTCTAGCAGTGAGAGCAGTGGACTAACTCATTACAGGCGGATCGACGTGCGCGCTGGATTGAGATAGTAGGGAGGACATCCACCATTCTAGTTCACTAGAGACTTCGCCTACCTGATAACTACTATATTACCATTTTCTAGCTAATGTCTCCTGTAACGCGCATTGCATATTAGTCTGAAGTGGACTAATCACAGATAAGAAAGGAATATTCGGTGGGTGAAATGTCTTCTCATGAATTAACAAGTAGGTCAAGTGCGGTATATTAGGATAGAGACCTCTCAGTGCACGACGATAGTAGTGGTGGTGGTAGTGGTGGTAGTGGTGGTAGTGCTGGTGGTGCTGGTGGTGATAGTGCTGATGCTGGTGGTGGTGGTGATGATGGTGGTGATGGTGGTGGTGATGGTAGTGGTGGTGGTAGTGGTGGTAGTGCTGGTGGTGGTGGTGGTGATAGTGCTGATGCTGGTGGTGGTGGTGATGATGGTGGTGATGGTAGTGGTGGTGGTAGTGGTGATAGTGCTGGTGGTGGTGGTGGTGATAGTGCTGATGCTGGTGGTGGTGGTGATGATGGTGGTGATGGTAGTGGTGGTGGTGGTGGTGATAGTGCTGATGCTGGTGGTGGTGGTGGTGATAGTGCTGATGCTGGTGGTGGTGGTGATGATGGTGGTGATGGTAGTGGTGGTGGTAGTGGTGATAGTGCTGGTGGTGGTGGTGGTGATAGTGCTGATGCTGGTGGTGGTGGTGATGATGGTGGTGATGGTGGTGGTGATGGTTGCGCTGGTGGTGGTGGTAGTGGTGGTGGTGGTGGTGGTGATGGTGGTGGTGGTGATGGTGGTGGTGATGGTTGCGCTGGTGGTGGTGGTAGTGGTGGTGGTGGTGGTGGTGATGGTGGTGGTGGTGGTGATAGTGCTGATGCTGGTGGTGGTGGTGATGATGGTGGTGGTGATGGTGGTGCTGGTGGTGGTGGTAGTGGTGGTGGTGGTGGTGGTGATGGTGGTGGTGATGGTGGTGGTGATGGTGGTCGTGGTGGTGGTAGTGGTGGTAGTGCTGGTGGTGGTGGTGGTGGTGGTGGTGATAGTGCTGATGCTGGTGGTGGTGGTGATGATGGTGGTGATGGTGGTGGTGATGGTGGTGGTGATGGTGGTCGTGGTTGTAGTGCTGCTGGTGATGGTGGTAGTGCTGATGCTGGTGGTGGTGATGGTTGTGGTGATGGTGGTGGTGATAGTGGTGGTGATGGTGGTGGTGATGGTGGTGGTGATAGTGGTGGTGATGGTGGTGGTGATGGTGGTGGTGATAGTGGTGGTGATGGTGGTCGTGTGATGATGGTCGTGGTTGTAGTGCTGGTGGTGGTGGTGGTAGTGCTGATGCTGGTGGTGGTTATGGTGGTGGTGATGGTGGTGGTTATGGTGGTGGTGATGGTGGTCGTGGTTGTAGTGCTGCTGGTGATGGTGGTAGTGCTGATGCTGGTGGTGGTGATGGTGGTGGTGATGGTGGTGGTTATGGTGGTGGTGATGGTGGTCGTGGTTGTAGTGCTGGTGGTGGTGGTGGTAGTGCTGATGCTGGTGATGGTGGTAGTGCTGATGCTGGTGGTGGTGGTAGTGCTGATGCTGGTGGTGGTGATGGTGGTGGTGATGGTGGTGGTGATAGTGGTGGTGATGGTGGTGGTGATAGTGGTGGTGATAGTGGTGGTGATGGTGGTGGTGATGGTGGTGGTGATAGTGGTGGTGATGGTGGTCGTGAGATGATGGTCGTGGTTGTAGTGCTGGTGGTGGTGGTGGTGGTAGTGCTGATGCTGGTGGTGGTGATGGTGGTGGTGATGGTGGTGGTTATGGTGGTGGTGATGGTGGTCGTGGTTGTAGTGCTGGTGGTGGTGGTGGTAGTGCTGATGCTGGTGGTGGTGGTAGTGCTGATGCTGGTGATGGTGGTAGTGCTGATGCTGGTGGTGGTGGTAGTGCTGATGCTGGTGGTGGTGATGGTGGTGGTGATGGTGGTGGTGATAGTGGTGGTGATGGTGGTGGTGATAGTGGTGGTGATAGTGGTGGTGATGGTGGTGGTGATGGTGGTGGTGATAGTGGTGGTGATGGTGGTCGTGAGATGATGGTCGTGGTTGTAGTGCTGGTGGTGGTGGTGGTGGTAGTGCTGATGCTGGTGGTGGTGATGGTGGTGGTGATGGTGGTGGTTATGGTGGTGGTGATGGTGGTCGTGGTTGTAGTGCTGCTGGTGATGGTGGTAGTGCTGATGGTGGTGGTTATGGTGGTGGTGATGGTGGTGGTGGTGACGGATATTGCAATGGTGGTGTTACAATGGCGGTAGTGATGATGGTGTGTATCGAAGTGACTTATCAAGATTTTTCAGATCCAGTCTCGGCTTCCTTCATTCTGGCCACGTTTCCGACCGTATCAGCAGGCGTCACAGGCGGAAGTGTATTAGCATTCATTATGCCCCTTTCCCAGTGCGTTTTTTGTTCCTGTGCACATCAAACGTGTGCCGTCCAGAGAGACAAGGAAACACTGCTGCATTTATTCTCTACACACACTCACGTCCATTTGTCTTTAAAAAGACGTAAGTCGTACAGCAGCACATGAACGTCAATGCCAGTCGTACAGCAATACATGAACGTCAATGCGAGTCGTACAACAGCACATGAACGTCAATGCAAGTCGTACAGCAGCACATGAACGTCAATGCGAGTCGTACAACAGCACATGAACGTCAATGCAAGTCGTACAGCAGCACATGAACGTCAATGCGAGTCGTACAGCAGCACATGAACGTCAATGCGAGTCGTACAGCAGCACATGAACGTCAATGCGAGTCGTACAGCAATACATGAACGTCAATGCGAGTCGTACAGCAATACATGAACGTCAATGCGAGTCGTACAGCAATACATGAACGTCAATGCGAGTCGTACAGCAGCACATGAACGTCAATGCGAGTCGTACAGCAGCACATGAACGTCAATGCGAGTCGTACAGCAATACATGAACGTCAATGCGAGTCGTACAACAGCACATGAACGTCAATGCGAGTCGTACAGCAGCACATGAACGTCAATGCGAGTCGTACAGCAGCACATGAACGTCAATGCGAGTCGTACAACAGCACATGAACGTCAATGCGAGTCGTACAGCAGCACATGAACGTCAATGCGAGTCGTACAGCAGCACATGAACGTCAATGCAAGTCGTACAGCAGCACATGAACGTCAATGCGAGTCGTACAGCAGCACATGAACGTCAATGCAAGTCGTACAGCAGCACATGAACGTCATTGCGAGTCGTACAGCAGCACATGAACGTCAATGCGAGTCGTACAGCAGCACATGAACGTCAATGCGAGTCGTACAGCAGCACATGAACGTCAATGCGAGTCGTACATCAGCACATGAACGTCAATGCAAGTCGTACAGCAGCACATGAACGTCAATGCGAGTCGCACAGCAGCACATGAACGTCAATGCGAGTCGTACAGCAGCACATGAACGTCAATGCGAGTCGTAGGCCTACAGCAGCACATGAACGTCAATGCGAGTCGTACAGCAGCACATGAACGTCAATGCGAGTCGTACAGCAGCACATGAACGTCAATGCAAGTCGTACAGCAGCACATGAACGTCAATGCGAGCAGTCGTGAGAGGCAAAGGCCCACCAGTTGCGTCTTTGCTAGACATCAGTCATTCATTCTTTTCAGTAGGCAGTAGTTTCGAATTCACACAAGGGAGATAACTGCAGGTCGAAAACGATGCATTTGGAAGAATGGTAATACACATCTTCCCCAGCATATCTTATTCGCAGAGACAAGGTAGTTTACCTGAAAGTGTTTACTTGCCCAAATGCGTATTGCAGTTCTGGTTGGTTGCATTATTTTTGGTACGTAAACATACGGTCCCTTTGGATTTCCCTCGTGTACTTGATTTTGTCCAGTTAGTGTGTTATGACTAAACACAGTGACAACGCAACGGAATAAACACCATTAGTGCGCTTGCAGATGATGAATTATTTGCGATTGTCACGAATTGAAGTCTAGTAGTCTGTAAGACGCCGTTTTCAGGTAACTGTCATGGCAGGAATATTGGTCTTCGAAAAGCTGCCAGAGATATGTTGTAGAAAGAAAAGTGAAAACAAGAGATTGGTCAAAATAAAGTTACATGTTTTTATTTTCAAGTAGAATGGTATCAAAACATAAAGCACCTCAAGCGAATAAGAGCAAGGAACAATATCTGACTACAGGAGTTGTGAACGGCCGATTGTGCACAGAGTGTTTCGTAACCCTGCTCTCGATTTAGTCCTGTAGGTGAAAGTGTCTGTCTCTTTCAAACACAACACCCATGCTTCAGTTTTCAAGCAAAAATACAGGAAAGCGTAGGCGGAGGTGACAAGTAAAAGGGGGACACATCAATTGTACGTGAATTCTTAAAGTGGTCTAAAATACAACAAGAACACCAACGTTATGAATGAATGGCGTGTAAAAATGACTCAATAATGTGTGGATCATTTTGACAAAAGTAGTGTTTTAAAATATTTACACTCTATTCTTTAATAAGCATCAATACATGTTCTAGATAAACAGCCAGCTCTGCAATTGCTCAGAAAATGACAGCAAGTCAATCGTCAAAATTAAAGATAAAAGCGAAGGTAGCATCAGAAGTCTAATATTGCATCGGACTCGGATAATCACGGGAAACATCTTTTTCCGTTCAGGATTATACTTGTCTTTCATCATTTCATCTCGTCCGTTGAGACATCTTAATATGATGACGATACAACGAACAAGAAATTCGTTGCTCTTAACATTTCATGACACAAAAAAACGCGCAATGCCTTTTGAAGCCAAATATCCGGATTAGACACTTCAGCTAAAACGTGTCTGGAATATTTAGTCTGGAAAAACCGTTCACCTGAAATGAAGATAACATGCAATGGTAAGCGAGTCTTTTCTTGGTAAAATGAATATGCTACACTCGTCCGACAAAAAATTCATCATTGCAAGACAGCTCAGCTAATTTTTGCTTCAGGTGAGACATTTTTCAACCAATAGAATTTTTTTTTAACTCAATAGCTTCTGTCTTTTGGCTGAATACAATTATTCTGACGAAAACATTTCCTCTATTTCATTATAATTCGATACATATTGTCCTCTCTCATGCATTTGTCGAAAACGGTGGATCAGTTTTGGCATTTGAAAGCACGCGGTCTTTGCTGTATCAGTAAGTACAATAGCAGAAACTTCTCTTTGAACAATTGTACATCCTCAGTACAAAATATTGTATATTCTCTCTGAACGATAAATTATCGCGTATTAGCTACCACTCGTCTTCCAAAACGTGAAGAAACAAAGGATTGTGACTTGCAAAAAATCACAAATCAAAGATCGGTTTTCAGGACTGCTTCGTTATCTTTGTTTTCATTTCCGTTCTCGCCTGATGCCTCGGGTGCACCTGCATCGTCATTTTTGTTTTCCGCGCTCCCATCTCCCTCGGATTTCTCTCCGCTTTTTTCGTCCGAGTCGCCACTGACTGGTTCCCCGGATGTTGGCTGGTCTGTTGGACCACTGCTGCTGGCGGGTCTGTCTCCCGCCGCCTCATCTCCAGCATCGTCTTGCTTCTGTCTGCTCTCTTCTCTCTCTGGAGTGCTGGCAGTTTCCGATGCTGGCTTGGCGGCATCGGTGCTCTTCCCTTGTGCATCTGCCGGCGCTGAAGTTAGTAGAGTTGTCTCCCCTGCCGCAGACGCCTCTGTCACGTGAATTTCTGGGATGGCGGGGCCCGGACCAACAGGGGAGTCGAGATCGATGCCCTCCTCGCGTTCCAGGTTGAAGCCTGCCTCAGCCATGGTGGCTCCATTGGCTCCCGAGTGGTAGCGCGCCTCGGGATTGAAGTCTTCTCTCAGCTTCTGCTCGCCTGGTTGCCGTGACTTGAAGCACAGCAGTCTTTCCCTGAGAGAAACCAAAGACTTCGAGTTGACTGAGGTATGCGCCGTGGACGCAAGAGATGACAAATATGTAAGTATAAAGCACGACTTGCTTTTACTCGGAATTTGATATCTCTGAAGAGCCTTGTTCGTTTTACGTGTGTCTGTGAGCTTTCTCTTTCGTCCTTCGTTTCACTTTTATAGCACTGATGCCTGATCATAAAACGTGTTGGCGAATATTTTTCTTTGTAGTTTATGGGCAGTGAGTTTTTCTTGATATAAAAAGTATAGAAAATTTCAAAGATTAACGTCATCGATGATGAGTAGACACAGCATGCTTGATTAATCTAAATACATTTAATGTGATATAAACATTATATTTTTTCGTAGTTGCAAAGTTTTGTGGGATTGGAACACAATAGTTTCGTATTGTCTGCAGTTGTCTGGCCTAGCTGTCTCAAGAGAAACCTAACTGGGGCAGTGCAATGTTCTGTGTCTCTGCCCAGATCGGCGTGTGTACATTTAACACATTTATGAATTTCAGTCATTACTTCGATGCAGTTTTGCAACACAAGACATGCTAAACGCGTTTGCTTTGACGGCATGCAGTTACAAACCGTTTCATGTAGGCAACGGCGAAGAGAAGGACACAGAGAACAATAACTCCAGCGATGAGAGAGCCGGCAATAGCAGCAGGGCCTGGAATCAAGAACAACAGCATGAAAAGTTCCGCCCAGGAGTTTCGTGCTCGTCCCGATATTCGTCTTCTCTCAGTCTGTTAGAAATTTAAGCGTCATGTTTGACGATGATCTGTCAATGAGATCTCATGTCAACAAAGTATGTCAGTTAGCATATTATGAGCTAAGCAAAATTAGTACCATTCGTCATTATCTTCCTCAGCATGCCACCAAAACGCTCATCACATCACTTGTTCTGTCTCGTCTCGACTATGGAAACTGTCTTCTCGCTGGCATCCCCGACACTATGTTTAACAAACATCAGAAAGTTCAGAATTGTGCTGCTAGGCTAGTTTTTCGATGTCCCAAGCGTACCCATGTCTCATCACTCCTACATACACTTCACTGGCTCTCCATCTCTCAGAGGATAGATTATAAACTTGCTACCTTTTGCTTCAAGGCTATCGACAACACCGCACCACCCGCTCTTACAGAAATTCTTACAGTCTACACGCTCTCCAGATCTCTACGTTCAGCTGCTGACTCTAGAATGCTTAAGGTCTCCCGCCGTAATAAGAAAACTCAAGGACAGCGTGTCTTCTCCTATACTGGACCTGTAACATGGAATAGTCTCCCTCTCTCAGTCCGTCATTCTGACACTCTGCCCCAGTTCAAAAGGGCTCTAAAGACCAACCACTTCCGATCCACCTTTCCCGCTGAGCTGCTTTGCCTTACTTGACCTGGC
>JAWQFJ010026800.1:52500-55000 GCA_034096865.1 Theodoxus fluviatilis | reverse complement strand
CATCCACACTCACCCCCTCTCCCTTGCAACCTATCCCAAACCCCACCCCCACCCCCTCCTCCACCTCCCATCCCCGCCACCCAACCCACCCTCACCCCCACCCCACCCCAACCAATCACCCCCCTCCCCACCCCCCACCCCCTCCCCACCCCCTCACCCTTAGAAGGAACCCTTCACCCACCCCCACTCCCACCCCCTCTCCCTTAGAAGAAATCCTTCACCCACCCCCACCCCCTCTCCCTTATAAGTAATCCTTTACCCACCCCACCCCCTCTCCCTTAGAAGGAAACCTTCACCCACCCCCACCCCCTCTCCCTTGCAAGCAACTCTTCACCAACCTAACTCAGCCCCCTCTCCATTGCAAGCAATCATTCCCACCCAACAACCCCACCCCACCCACCCCCACCCCCTCTCCATTGCAAGCAACCTTTCGCCCCCTCCCGCCCCCTCCCGTCCACACACTTCCGCACACTCCCCCTTGCAAGCAACCCCCATCCATCCTCCACCCCCTTTCTAAATGCCCTTTTGCCCCCAAGCTGACCTGCAGCGCCACCATGCTGACCTGCAGCGCCACCATGCTGACCTGCAGCGCCACCATGCTGACCTGCAGCGCCACCATGCTGACCTGCAGCGCCACCATGCTGAGACTGGAGGAGTTACGGCAGCTGTCGTGACAGTGGAAGGCGTCGTTCTCCCTGATGGTCATGAAGGCAGTCAGCTTGCCCGAGATGCTTCCAGTGCCCAGGTAGCGGTACACAGGCTGTCCATCTGCAACCGCAAGTTTGGCCTCTGGGTCTCCATTCTCGGGAACGATTTCACGGTTTTCTCTCTCTAGTAACTATTCATTCATTCTCGCAATCGTATAGCTCCTGCAACTCTGTCTTACCAGTGATCTGTCTCAAGAACTCGTCCACCAATCCACATCACTCAAATGTAACAAACGGCCCGAACCGCTCGAAGCCCCTCTCATCAGCTACAAGCCCTCTCATCAGCTACAGCCCCTGGCTGTTGGGCGCTCGATGTCCCTCTCATCAGCTACAAGCCCTCTCATCAGCTACAAGCCCTCTCATCAGCTACAAGCCCTCTCATCAGCTACAAGCCCTCTCATCAGCTACAAGCCCTCTCATCAGCTACAAGCCCTCTCATCAGCTACAAGCCCTCTCATCAGCTACAAGCCCTCTCATCAGCTACAAGCCCTCTCATCAGCTACAAGCCCTCTCATCAGCTACAAGCCCTCTCATCAGCTACAAGCCCTCTCATCAGCTACAAGCCCTCTCATCAGCTACAAGCCCTCTCATCAGCTACAAGCCCTCTCATCAGCTACAAGCCCTCTCATCAGCTACAAGCCCTCTCATCAGCTACAAGCCCTCTCATCAGCTACAAGCCCTCTCATCAGCTACAAGCCCTCTCATCAGCTACAAGCCCTCTCATCAGCTACAAGCCCTCTCATCAGCTACAACTCCTCTCATCAGCTACAAGCCCTCTCATCAGCTACAAGCCCTCTCATCAGCTACAAGCCCTCTCATCAGCTACAAGCCCTCTCATCAGCTACAACTCCTCTCATCAGCTACAAGCCCTCTCATCAGCTACAAGCCCTCTCATCAGCTACAAGCCCTCTCATCAGCTACAAGCCCTCTCATCAGCTACAAGCCCTCTCATCAGCTACAACTCCTCTCATCAGCTACAACTCCTCTCATCAGCTACAACTCCTCTCATCAGCTACAACCCCTCTCATCAGCTACAAGCCCTCTCATCAGCTACAAGCCCTCTCATCAGCTACAAGCCCTCTCATCAGCTACAAGCCCTCTCATCAGCTACAAGCCCTCTCATCAGCTACAAGCCCTCTCATCAGCTACAAGCCCTCTCATCAGCTACAAGCCCTCTCATCAGCTACAAGCCCTCTCATCAGCTACAAGCCCTCTCATCAGCTACAAGCCCTCTCATCAGCTACAAGCCCTCTCATCAGCTACAAGCCCTCTCATCAGCTACAAGCCCTCTCATCAGCTACAACTCCTCTCATCAGCTACAAGCCCTCTCATCAGCTACAAGCCCTCTCATCAGCTACAAGCCCTCTCATCAGCTACAAGCCCTCTCATCAGCTACAACTCCTCTCATCAGCTACAACCCCTCTCATCAGCTACAAGCCCTCTCATCAGCTACAACCCCTCTCATCAGCTACAAGCCCTCTCATCAGCTACAACTCCTCTCATCAGCTACAAGCCCTCTCATCAGCTACAAGCCCTGGCTGTTGGGCGCTGGATGTCCCTCTCATCAGCTACAACCCCTGGCTGTTGGACCCTCGGGGCCTGCTTCAGTACGCAGCCAGGGGGCGGTTCCAAACATCCAAAGAGACTTCGTCACTATCATTACTCTCAGAGCTCTCATCATTCCACCAGTCTCATAACCCTATCACTCTCATCGCCATATCACTTAAATCTCTTTTATTACTTTCAGAGCTCTCATCATTCCACCAGTCTCATAACCCTATCACTCTTATCGC
>JAWQFJ010026800.1:35000-45000 GCA_034096865.1 Theodoxus fluviatilis | reverse complement strand
TCTACTTTACTGTATTTTTGTCTTCTAACTTAGCCACCGTAATCTGCTAATCTGATACTGAGCTTTATGCAGACTATGACTCTCTTACAGTTATTGTATCATATCCAAAGGAACACCAATACAATCAAAATATTATTTTTTAAAAAAGTATTCTTAAACAAGACAAAAGAGTATGACCTTAAACCCACTGAGAACAACATGTATGCAAATAACTACCCAACAAAGACGATAAACCCTATCCTCTGTGGGAAAAAAAGTACGCAGCCATTCGATATCGAACGCTAAAAAAATTACTTGGTGTACTCATTTAAAACACTGTCTTGATCAAGTCGTGCTAAAATATATTTAAAAAGTCAGCCTCACTATTTATACTACGATATACATGTATAAAGCATTCCTTCCCATGAAAAATAAAAAAAATAGTTCACACTGGATACCTCGCTCCACATATAATCTACTGTTCGAATATATAAAGAAATAGTCCTCAACGATATACATATTCTGCGGATGGAATCTTGAAATGATCGGAGCGTATAATTATGAGTAACTAAAATGCCTCCAAATGAAATACTCTCGTCTACACCGGCTTTCTTTCAAACATTAATGTCTGTTTTAAACGGCCATGTTAGAATACTAAATATTCACTTTGCAATTTCAGTCTTACCCCCAAGAATATTTTTAACGCTCACGTCTCTGATCACCCTCGATATCAAATCCCAATCTTCTCATGCTCCACACGGAGGTGTTTCGTACATCGTTTTTTTATTTAAAATATACTACAAAGATATGCAACTCTCTACCAATTTATGTAAAAGATTTATCAAAAACTTAGTCATTTAAAAGACATATAAAACTCTACCTCACAAACAATGCTAGGGGAGGGAGAATAAAAGAGGACTCCATGGGGTGGTGAAGAGAGAGGGAGAGCGAGAGAGAGAGAGAGAGAGAAAGTGGTAGAGAGAGAAGGAGAGAGAGAGAGAGAGAGGGGGGGGGTAGAGAGAGAATGAGAGAGAGAAAGAGTGGTAGAGAGAGAAGGAGAGAGAGAGAGAGAGAGAGAGAGAGAGAGAGAGAGGGTGGGGGTGTAGGGAGAGAAGGAAAGAGAGAGAGTGAGAGAGAAGGGTGTAGAGAGAGTAGAGAGAGAGAGAGAGCGAGAGCGAGAGAGAGAGAGAGAGAGAGAGAGAGAGTGGGGTGGTGTGGTGGTGATGGTTGGGGTGAGAGAGAGAAAGAGAGAAGAGAGAGAAAGATAGAAGATAAAGAAAAGGGGAGGGAGGGAGGGAGGGAGGGAGGGAGGGAGGGAGAGGGAGAGAGAGAGAGAGAGAGAGAGAGAGAGAGAGAGAGAGAGAGAGAGAGGAGAAAGAGAGAAAGAGAGGGAGAGAGAAGGAGAGAGAGAGATACATATAGAGAGAAATTAAGAGCAGAAAGAGAGATTGGGAAGGTGGAGAGAGAGAAAGAGAGAGAGAGAGTGAGTGAGAGAGAGAAGAAAGAAAGAGAGGACAAAAAAGAGAGATAGAGAGAGAGAGAAGAAAAAGAGAGAAAGAAAGAGAGAAAGAGTGAGTGAGAGAGAGAACGAACGAACGAACAGTTTATTGTTGGGCCTCCGGCCCTTCACACCAATATTTCAAAGGTTACAGTCAAGTAGTGAATGCCTCTTCAGTCACTGCTGTAGCCACTGCCTCCTCCCGCCTTTTAAATGCATGATACAAGTACCTTGCTACAGATCTTATCACCATTATATCTTGCTCCATCAGCAGGTATTGGATCTCTACATTCACATTAGGGAGATTTCTAAGGCACTTTCTTCTCAGGTCCTCATATACTGGACATTCAAGAAGAAAATGTCTTTTGCACTCATCTGTTTAATAACATGCTGGACACAAGTATGTGTTGAAATCACTTTCCTTTACATATCGGTAGTTATGCACATACAGATCGGTAAATCCCATACGGAAACGAATGTACACATCTCTAAATACTTTCTTGTCAATACTGTACAAATACATCTCTTTATACCGTAGTGCTTTGAAACAACGAAAAAATGAATATCTATCACTAGCATTCAAAGCTTCAGACTACATTGTATTATATTCATTTACCATTCGTTTTCTTAGTTCTCTCAAGAATTCACCCTCGCATTGCACTTTCTGATTAATCCACATTTCCAAGAATCCATATCTACCTAGTAGATCTTTTATTCTGCTTGACCAGTTTTCATTCGAACCAGATGCCAACATCATGCTGTAAGCTTTGCGAGGGTATCTACTGGATTCCATTTTCAGTAAACGCAGCCAGTACTTGATAGCCCTCATTGAAGCAGTTATGTACAAGGGGTATCAACCCGTATCTCCGTACACCATTAAATTTGGTACCTGCATGGGTAAATTAAGAAAACGTTTAATAGCCTGTAAATGTACACATTCCACAACATAACATTGACTGGTGCCCACAGCGCGGCGCTATACAACAATACTGACTGCACCTGAGCATCGAATAGTTTGAAATACACATCTGGCGACATACAATCCAGTCTTCGCAGACATCTAGATACCTGCATCATGGTAGTGATGGAGCAGAGACTCATCATCCAGGTTTGACACGCATTGCACCGGGCTCAACAGGGACACGGGCTTCATGACTCACTACCGTTGAGCCCGGCCTGTCCTGTGGCACGGATTCCCCGTGCTCTCGGCTGTTGGGACGGTCCTTCTACGGGGGTGAGCACCTGTCCACTCCTGCTTTTCTCGGAGGACTTGCGGTGCACAAGCCTCCGCCAGTCCTGTTTGTCCCCTATTTAAATCCTACGCCTGCCAGTCCCTTACCACTTGCCCTGAAGAAGGAGTATCCCCTCCGAAAGCTCGCCTACGACTGCTCTAAAAGCCTACGACTGCTCTAGAAACGGCCCTCTTCAGGGCCAACTTTTCTCACGAGAGAATACATGCATGCGGCAAATGGCTTCCACGCTAACGCCGACTGACTCGTTGCGTTGTATTCCAGACAGCATTTGAGTCTCATTTTTGCCAGACAGTGAGAAGATTTCTCAGACTGTGATAGACAGGGGTATGAATAAATACTTCTCATGTTATTTAGACGAAATTAAGATCTATGAGCAAGAGGATTCAACGGTGGAGGTGACAGCTTGGGAAGTGGAGGTGGTGCTGGGATCTGCGTGACAATGAGCGTCGTATATGTCTGTTGTCAGGTGCCTGTAAAATGTCGATCAAGTGTTCCAGTGATCAGGTAGTTAAGTTTAAAATGGATTGAGCGCCTCGGGTTGGTGTAGAGTCGCTATACAAAATTACTACCTTTACCTTCACTAGTTGCATTGATGAGAAAGAAATTGAATTGACTATTGCCGAATGGCGGCAGCTTGAAAATTCGCTCTGTGACAAAAACACTATGTTCAGTGACTTTGTGGGCTTGTTTTGCCTTCCTTGCACACAGGGATTCTCGTCAATGCCACTTGTGATATTTGTGGAGTACTAGGACTATCTACACCGCTGGTAGCCTGGACTTAGCATGTGAGTAATCGACGCAGTCTGATAGGCTTTGAATTCGTCTATGGACGCCGTTAAGTCTGCGCAGCTACGCTGTGAAGTGACTGAGTAAGTGAGACGCAAAATCTGCGCAGGATCTATACGACAGGCAAGATTCTACCATTGCTGGAAGGTTTAGACTCCTATTTTGATCTCGACGAACTAGCGTTACTGAATTTGTCTGTAAAAGATTAGGTTTGTTAGATGTAACCGTCACCGTGCAGAAATAAATTTACCAACCACGCTCGATTCGAAGACTTGATCAAGTCAGGGGTGAACCTTTGCTCTTCGCTTACGTTGGATGGGATATATTCTGTTCTAATCCTGGAGCTTTGTATATCCATGCTCTACCCAAAATCTCAGAACTACCATCACGACAGACAATCTGTGTAATGAGATGGTAAGGTACATAAGCATCATCCTCGCAATGAAGCTTTAGTGTACCCTCACGCTCCCCCCCAAAAGTTGCTTCTTGAAGCCTAAAAATTAATAAACTTATGTTAAACAACAGTAATGTTCAATTTGAAATGCAGATCTGAGACTCACTCCCGCGCAGACTCCTTTGTTTTTATTAAGCCGGTTGAGATTTAGCTGGTCGTGTGGCCGGCAGCACGCCTTGATCCACGCCATGGCATCGGCTCTTCTGCTTTTTACAGAGGGAAATTGATGCAATTTGCCTCCTACTATTTTATCGAGATATCGTTGATCACCAGAGCATGCGCCCCACTGGCAGTGAACAACCATTTTGTTGTGGTTGTGCGATAGGCTAGAACCGAAGCGAAAACGCGTGATGGAGTCAAAAAGACGCTGCTTCCAGACAGTGCCGTATTTGTGATACCAGTGTGAGCCAGAGAAGTCTGCTCTAAAAATAGACTAGTTCCGCGTCAACGATTGGCTAAGCCCAGCGACCGCGTGGGCCGTGTGGATGAGTCAATAGCAACGAGTAGGAGTCTGCAACCTTATGCGGCTTGCATTTCCTTATTCTGCAAACTACATGATACATAAGGCATGCAGCAGAGGATAATTGCAAAGAATTCACTTACCTCAACGTATGGAAGAGGGTAGGTTTCCGAAACTAGGGATGCAGACGAATCCAGAATGCACTCGATCAATGTCTAACCTGCTGTACTCGCGGTACTGAAGGGCAGGGTAAGGAAAAGTGAATACCAATGTCTTTCCACACGTTGCATTGTCTTAATCATCACAGTTTTAAATATATTCAGCATTTTTAACAACAGTATTTTCTCCTGAGGTACAACAGTGAAAGGAATCTTGTGCGTCACAAATTACGAAGTTAGATGATTTTGCTGTTCTTCTCGCGTTTATGCGCGAAAGAGGCAGTGCAGTCCTTGAGTGTTGACTTCAGGCGTACATGGAGGAATGTGTTCACGATGCAAGGCCTCAGCCTGCACGTTCCTCCTGGGCATTCAAGAGTGAGTTTATTTCCGAGGAGAGAAACAAGCCGAGATTTCACTTTGTCGGAGTGAAGTACCCTCTCAACGTTTTTGCTGTACACCTCTTCCATCATCTCCACTGCGCGTGACAGATCATCACTTGGTACTGTGAGACCTTTTCCTGCAGCGTGATTGTATTCCTTGAATAGAAGGAGCTCGTTGTTGGTGCCCGTCGGAAACCCTGACAACGACTGTTGGCATGATGCACACATACTTGGCGTGATCTTCTTCGCGATGTACCCTGATATGTACGTCAAGGCACAATTTTCTGCAATTTGATTTGCAGATACCAGGGTTGTGATGTCATTTTGATGGTCAGTGCCATCCTTGTGGTCTTGTTCGAGCTGCATTGGCTCCTGAGGAATGGCTTCATTTGGAGTTACGTAGTTCTTAGTTGTCATCAAAGTTTCAGGTTGATCAAGAATTTCGCCGAGTCCTCAGCACAGTTGCTCCCGTCACTGTGAGTGAACCGTGACCTGGCGCAAGATCTTTCTCAGCTGGCCTGCACAGGGGTTGTCCACACGTCCTAGATTTCCTCTGATTCTGGAGAAGAGGTTCTCAAGGCAGTCCTGGTTTAGTCTATCTGTCAAGAGAAACTTGAACGCATGTTGTTCATGAAGGTCTTCCCAGAGGGAGAGCAGAGCGCGGACGGCCATCTTCCACCCGGTCAGACAAGGCAAGGAGCTAGGTGAATTGGACTCCACCGCTTCAAGCCAGTTCAGGGTCTCGCGAAGAAAAGCATGGTGCCCTGACTTCTCTGAAATTGCATGGCCCATTGGTTGCTTGGACTTGATGTTTCCGCTGTTGAAAACATTGAAGAGTTTGTCAAACGGTTCAATGAAGTAGGCCGTTTGTCTGGCGTCGTCTGGCAGCACTTGCAGCTGCACAGGTACGGACATGGCAGCTGCAACAGAGTGGGACAGCAATTGGGCGGCGTACCTGACTCGCAAAGCCGAAAATGGGGGAAGATGAACGTGTTTTTCGGTAAGTTTCGGTGCCAAACGAACACTATTCTGCTTGTCAAAATTGTATAGCCTCTCAATGTGGCTCCATGAAATTATGACGCCATTGAGGACAAAACCTTTGTTCTTGAGGTTGTTTCTGATGTTTTTCAGGAGATGAGGAGGATCATAGATGACATGCCGCTTCTTTTCCTTGTGCTGAAAGTAGGGATGGTACTCTGTCACGTGTGTGTGTGTGTGCGCGTGTGCATGTGTGTCTGATGTGACTGTGTGTGTATGTTTGTGTGTGTGTGTGTCTGCGTGTGCGTGTGTGTGTGTGTGTGTGTGTGTGTGTGTGTGTGTGTGTAAGGCAGCTTACTGGGGCAAGCCGGGCCAAGGGAAGCAAGATGACACCATGAAAGTTTGTCAAACATTGCTGAAAAGCCACGCGCACAAGAACACGCGCATTCAGGTTGAAAGGAATTATGCAGACACATGCACACGCACATTCAAGCTGAAAGGAATTACACACACATATGCACACGTGCATTCAGGTTGAAAGGAATTACACACACACATGCGCACGCGCATTCAAGCTGAAAGGAATTATACACACACAAGCACACGCGCGTGCGCATGCGCTGACACCAAAGCTACAGACTGTCGCCAAAGACCATACATGACTTTTTGCTTGCTGCGATACAGTTTGTTTCTCACAGCTCTCACCATCTTTTCGAGATCTTTTTCCTTTCCCGAGGAACTGGTGGAAGGCAGACTGCACGGAAGGGCATCGATCGCAGGTAGGCTCAACTCGTCAGCATTTTCTTCTTTTGTTTTGGAGCCAGAGCCTGTGTCAGGAAGGGAAGATCTTTCCCGAGGGTATGGTCTTTTATTTGTAACTTTGGGCGGCGGGTTAGGCACATCAAAAATAGTTGGAATAGCATTTCAGACTAGTCTAACTTTTTCAGCTGGACGGATGAATTGATTTGGTTCAAAGTGGTCACTGCACAGGACAAGACTAGCAGTAGACAGATGAGCAGCACTAACCCCCATCAAATCTTGACGTTTTGAATTTTGCACCCATTTGCTACATCTTGTCTCGTCTCGGGGGAAGCGGAATTTTTTTTTCTCCCACGACAGCCGTATCTGGCATTTGAACACGATATTGCAGCGCAGTTTTCTCCTCCGTGCCTTCGTCGCTTCATTTTCAGCTATGAGAGAATGAAAGCGTCGATTCTAATTCCAGCTAGAAACACCACAGTGTTCAGAGTTATGCGAGGAAAAGCTTTCTAACCTATTGACGCCAGTCGCTTTTTGTAATGGGAGACCCAAAATGCCATCGCAGCTATATAGGCCTGCTCGATCGTCTGCTGCTCAGCGCGCAGATCACAATTATGCGTCCGGTGTTTATTTCTTTATTAAGACCAACTTGTTAGGGACATTGCTTTTCCATGGAGAAAATTGTGTTTAGATCTTTTAGGAGAGATATAGTTTACTGACACCTTGACCCTTTTCCCAGCTTTAGTGTGGGAATTTTCATTTTAGTGTTTACACTCCCTTCTCCATGCACTCGGCTAATTAGTGTTCATGTTTACAAACTACGGAACAAACGTTTTCTCACATACATATCGCTTTCAAGAAATACTATAAAAACCCTTGCACGCACTTGCATTCTGCTATTCATACACTAAACTTTATTCCTCACGCACGTGACATAGATACAACACTCACTATACATGTGTATCTCGCACAAGCGCTCCGGGAGAGACACGCGAAAACGGGGAGATCACTCTGTCGGAAATCTCGCTAAAATCAGCCGAGTGCGCGGTCTTAGTAATGAATGGTCTTTGGTTAGATGCGAGCGCCCCGTAGGGTTCTGATCATCTTCCCTTACCTTCAGTGCAAAAAGGAATCAGAACGCCACAGGTCGCTCGCCTTATACAACGCGAGGCTGATCTGCTGAGAGAAGCGGCCGGGCAGTGGCTGGGCAGTGATTGGGCAGTGGTTGGGCAGCTGCCGGGCAGTGGTTGGGCAGTGTTAGGGCAGCAATAGCCTCCAATACCGACTGGATGACTACTGGTCAAAGGCGACCACTGCATGCTTTGACGAAAGACAGAATAGCTTTTCGTGTTCCTTGCTTTCGTTTTGAACAAACATATATTTAAAAGATTGGCAGGCCATTTGTGTTTCTAAAGGTTAGCATACTTCAAGTTGAAACGTGACTGTTCTCACTGAGGCATTCATTGCTGCCAGATCTGGCCAGGCATCACATGCCTGAGTTATGATAACGGACGGGCACACACTGGTCGACGGCCGACAAGCGGCAGTAATCTGGGATGGAACTGAGAACACTGACAAAACCTAAGGGATGAAACAGGAGATGTTTCTATTGATGCCTCAACCGGTTTGGAGTAGTTATGGCAGGGTGTGCTCATGAGTAAGTGGGTCTAGCAGGCCAGAACAAAAAGATCGTTTTCAGAGAGCAAGCTTAGTTGGACGGATGCGAGGACGTACCTAAGAAGACTGAGCAAGTCTGCTCTGAAATACACTAAGGCTACTTGTGAAGGCAGACTCAGCATCTCTGCAGGAGCAACCTAGAATAAACGCCACACCGCCCAGTGTCATACTCCCCAAGTATGTGCTTGCTCCGTACTTTAGCGTCGTAGGGTATCGATCAAATGACAACGCCGCTTGACGCATTGACTTGGTCTAACTTCACAGGTAGTCTGGTCGAAGACGCGTTATGTTGCAAAACGTCTTAGGGAGGCTTGACTGCATGCGAATGTAACGGCTACGCACAAGGAAGCTAGAACATAATGAACATCATCCAGTTTTGAAGATACAGATGATTTCAGTCGTATTGAGCAAACCTTCCAATGTCGATTATCTGTTCTAAGTACAACGTTGAGTTATTAGAAGATGCTCTGACACAACTTCAAGCAGAAGGAAAGGGGGGGGGGGGGGGGGGGGGGGAAAGGTCAGTTTTAACATATCACCTTATGCAACTGTGTGAGCCTGCGATGCAAATTAAGGTCACGCCTTTTTATAGTCGTATGGTAAATGTGACACGATACAATTGTTTGTAAAATGCACACAGACAGAAACGACATATGTAATCCGATAGTCTGCAGTGCCGAGGTAATAAATTAATGGTCAGAGATCTATGTCAGTATCAGAGCACGATATGATTTCTCCCACTTCTAAGTAAACATTTTTCGTTGTCCTTGACTGAATTCAGCAGTGCTCGTGTGCAAAATCCTGCGAGATGCCGTGTGAACCATCTTAATAAAGCTTGCTTTCGATTTGAAAAAGTACGGTATCTGCTAGACTTGTCGTTTACCTTCATATACATACACATTCACCTGTGAACTACTCATTTTAGTCTGTTTTTTTAATACCTATACGGAAATAAGTTTTATCGTGACATTTTGCAGACGTTATCTTAATAAATCTACACTGCCACCCAATGGGTCTCTCTGGCATGGGCCGGCCTCTCTCAAACGATCAGAGGACGTGTTACACTCTCGAGAAGTTGGCGTGATTTAGTGACTGAAAACGCATGGTCAGACGTAGCTCCCAGTGAGGTATCCAGTTCAGTTGGAGAGGGTCGCACCTAGCGCAAGCTGAAGGGAGCAAGACTTGCATTTCACCGTGTCTCACGTGTCAATGACCAAAAAGAGGAGTGTGACCAAATAAGTCTGGCGGTACTTCGTAGTCAAGGCAAGCTTTCGGAACCAAGCTCCTTCTTCGGACCTAGTCAGACCTAGAGTACGACTCATCGACTCATCTGTAAGTTAAAAAAGTCATATCATCTCATATTTTTCACTCTCTCCACTGGTTGCCCATTAGTGCTAGAGTCCAATACAAGATTGCCTGTCTTTGCTACCATTTCTTCGCTGAATCCCTTCCTCAATATCTCTCTAAACCCATGCGCACCTACACACCCGCTAGACAGCTACGCTCTTCCGCAGACACAAGAATCCTCAGGTTCCCGGAGGACCCTCCAGTTAAAACAAAATTTGGTGAACGCTCTTTCTTTTATCAGGCTCCCTCTATCTGGAATGACTTCCACGCC
>JAWQFJ010026800.1:0-30000 GCA_034096865.1 Theodoxus fluviatilis | reverse complement strand
CTGTGAACACGAGTCAGTAGTGACTGGCGCAGTTCGCAATGAAGGAGTAATAGACTTGACCCTTCGCATTACACCATTGTGCCAAAAATAGTTCGTTCTGGATACTATTTTCCCCACTTTTTACAGAAATCATTCAGATGTCAAAACTTGTTTCCATTTCTACAAATAATGTTATTTTATCGAATAAACGCTTGTTTATTGCATCAACAAGCCTAATTTATGAGTTTTGTGCGAAATAGTCTTAGAACTACTTTAACGGCATATGTCAGGGAGCAGAGTGCTATCCCAAAAGCCTCTCGTGTGACCTCCTTATGAATATTCCGGACGGATTAGTCTCCATCAACAACAGCACCTCCGATTCTGCTCTGTTGCACTTTGGGGTGCCCCAGGGTTCGGTCTTAGGACCGGTTTTGTTTGTTTTATATACCACTCCCCTTGCGGACGTTATGGCCGGGCACTCGGTTCTTCATCACTCCTATACAGATGATACGCAGTTACAGAAATCTGCTGATCCTCAGGACTTCGATACTCTCATGCATTCAATGCAAGAATGTATCCTTGACATAAAATCATGGATGACATTTAATAAGTTAAAACTGAATGATGAAAAAACAGAGGTTATGGTCGTTGCTTCTCCACGCATATCTTCCTCCATGCAGTCCCCAGAATCCATCACCATTAGCAATACTACTGTCCCCTTCTCTGATTCAGTCAAAAACCTAGGCGTTACGCTGGACTCCCACCTGATTATGCATGCGCAGGTTCTCAGCATCATTCGTGCTGTCAACCACGAACTCCGTCGCATTAGTTCCATACGGCATTATATTTCTCAAGAAGCGACCCAAACTCTTGTCTCTGCGTTCATTCTATCCCGACTGGACTATTGTAATGCCCTGCTGTACGGCTGTCCCCAGTATCTCCTGAATAGGTTACAGAAACTGCAGAACAACGCTGCACGCCTGATCCTCAGAGTCCGCAAGTCTGATCACATTTCCCAGCACCTTCAACACTGCACTGGCTTCCGGTCGAGTCGCGCATCAAATATAAAATTGCATGCCTATCCTTTAGTGCATTCACGCATACAGGACCCGCATACCTCACAGACATGATTCAGACATACGGTACACACCAGCCAGGACACTCCGCTCCTCGGCAGACACCTCTATTCTCTGCACTCCAAGAGTCAACACCAAATCTTTTGGCGAACGCTCTTTTTCTTGTTCTGCTCCTCTCCTCTGGAACTCTCTCCCTGTCAGCTTTCGTCACTCTACCTCGCCTGACTCTTTCCGCACAGGCCTGAAAACGCACCTCTTCTCAGTTTCATATACACAATACTTCTCCCCCCCCCCCCCCCCCCCCCCTTGGACTGGGCTTCGGTGACTATTCCATGCCTGTACGCTTACTGCAAGTCATGTGCTAGTTTTGGGTGTCCACATACATGCTTTATGTACCGTCTTGCATGTTATTCAATTCTGTTTGTATGGACTTGCATTAATTATTGTATGTTTGTTTGCTGATGTCGTGCATTCTGCGGATCATGTTTATGTACTCTGCTTTATGTGTATAGTTATAATATGGTCAATCCTGTTGATATTGTTTCCGTTGAGAATGCTGACTGTGTGCGGTCATAAATGCTGTTGATATAATTAATGTCTTCCATGCTCCTTTCGTATGTAGTTATATTGTTTGTCTTGCATCGGGTATTGTTTGCCTGTGCGCTATTGCCATGTTCGTTGATGGTTGCTCGTGTGTATCGTGCCTTGTGTGTATGACTTCATTGTTTCAGTTACATCGTCTTGTATGGAGTGTTCTCTTTCTGCGTATTTGTGCCATATGCGATGGGCTTTCATCCGTTCCGTGCTTTATATGGGGGCCCATGGTTGGTCCTGTTATTGTTTGGCTTGTGTGTTGAAGCCATGTACGTGTGCCGTGTCTTATTGGTTTATTGGTTTCGCCTGTGTCAAGTTGTTGCTGTGGTGTGTTGCTTTGGGCTTGGCCTGCTTGTGTGCTTATGCATTGTATGTGTACTGTGCCTGATTTTGCTTTATTTGTGTCTGGCATTATTTATGTTTCGTGTCTTTCATGCCTGTAAAGCGCTTTGAGCATGTAAATGAAAATGCGCTGTATAAATAAACTTTATTATTATTATCTGAATGATTTCTGTCAAAGTGGGGAAAATAGTATCCAGAACAAACTATTTTTGGCACACTGCTGTAATGCGAAGGGTCAAGTCTATTACGCATTCATTGCGAACTGCGCCAGAGTCACTGCTGACTCGGGTTCACAGTGTGGGTTATGGTATGTGTGATCATGTGTAAAACAGAACATGTTGTCACTGCTGGGCCTGGAAAATCCAGGTCATAAAGCTACGGTGGTGAAAGGGCAGTGTGGCTTGCATCGAACTGATACTTTGTGTTCGCAGCCCACAGTGAAGGCGTCACGCGTGGCCGCACTAAGTGGTGGCTACGGCTGATCGCAAGCTGTGATCAGACTCTGGCCGTGTATGTGTGTCCCCTCGTCAAGATGTGTGACATATCTTGGCGTAAAGATCGATGAGCATTTTTCTATGGGGCCACACGTAAGCAGAACGATCTCTTCCTCCTACTGGCAGCTCCGACGTATCTCAAGTATCAGACAATGCCTGACTGAAAAATCGGCCACAACTCTTGTATTGACGTTGGTGATGTCTAATCTTGATTACTGCAATAGCCTTCTGCTAGGTGAAACCCAAGAATATCTCCGAAGACTTCAACAGGTGCAGAACATCGCAGCACGTATAGTGAAACGTCCACCTAGTCGTTCTCACATAACACCCATTCTTCGAGAGCTACACTGGCTGCCTGTCCACCAACGTATTGTGTTCAAAACACTGTGTCATGTGTTCAAGTGCGTCAATGGTTTGGCCCCGCTGTATCTGGTTGAGCTCCTCAAGACTTATAAGCCTGTGAGGGATCTCAGATCTTCGGCGCAGTCATTACTCCATGTGCCACGCTACAACACCAAGAGATCTGGGGAGAGAGCATTCTCGTATGCTGGACCAAAACTCTGGAACGATATCCCAGACAGACTGAGGAAATCTCCTTCAATACAGACTTTCAAGTCACAGCTAAAAACTCTTTTATTCAAAGGGTGAACGTGTTGAGCGCCTTGAGCATGCCTTTGGGTGTGAGATTGGCGCTATATAAGAGCCAAAATACATACATACATACATACATACATGTGTGTGTGTGCGTGCGTGTGTGTGTGTGTGTGTGTGCGTGCGTGTGTGCGTGTGTGTGTGTGCGTGTGTTTGTGTGCGCGCGCGCGTGTGTGTGTGTGTGATGTGTGTGTGTGATGTGTGTGTGTGTGTGTATGTGATGTGTGTGTGTGTGTGCGTGTGTGTGTGCGCGCGCGTGTGTGTGTGTGTGTGTGTGTGTGTGTGTGTGTGATGTGTGTGTGTGATGTGTGTGTGTGTGTGTGTGTGTGTGTGTGTGCGTGTGTGTGTGTGCGCGCGCGTGTGTGTGTGTGTGTAATGTGTGTGTGTGTGTGTGTGTGTGATGTGTGTGTGTGTGTGTGTTTGCGTGTGGGCATCTGTTTTACCATGTCCGTCCCCCTGTGAGTAGGGGGCAAGAATAGACCCACCGCATCCACGTGAGAGGCGAGTAACCAGGACAATCGAGACTTGCTCTTACCTGCTGCTGTGGTGCTTTTCGTGATCAATGGCCTTACATAGCCTACAAAGGCTCAAAAGCCGTAAAACCTTCGTTCGTTGTTCATTAATTCGTTCATTCATTCTTTTCATTCATTCGTTCGTTCGTTCGTTCATTCATTCATTCATTCATTCATGTTTAACTGAAATGGCAGGGTCAGAAGGGGTGTTAGATCTATGTGGTGAACTCGTCTCTTCGCAATGTCTTGTTACTACAGAGGTTCTCCTAGCTTGCGCTGGGAAGTCGAAGTTTACAAACTCCTGTGGTCGTTTTCGATAATACTTTATTCACGCACTGGTCGATACACAGCGGTGATAATTAGGAAACAACTTCCCTATACACACGGTGCCGCAGAGGACTCACTCCTTACAAAGGAGGACTCGCTTATCTTCTAGTTAAGCTATCGCCTTAACTCTGTCATGTGTGCTCTCGTCTGTCGCTTTGTCGCGCTTATTTACCCTTTACCCAGGTTCCAGAACTGTCCAGAACGGAGTTGAACATACCCCCACGCTACAACGGCTACGCGACTGACGTTACGTGACACAGCAAGACAAATTTAGCTCGACTCCGCCGTGTAACTAGGCAACTGCATTAGCGGAGAGGCTGATGTAAACAACATGCTTGCACTACCACATACTCGTGTGTTCTAGAACCTTCACAACATATGCATTAGTGTAAGTATGCAGACTAGCGTACATGCATATGTGAATACGTGTGCGTGCGTGCATTCCTGCGAGATACTAATATAGACACTCACAGACACATAAACACAACAAACACGCACACACACACGCGCGCGCGCGCGCGCATGCACACACGCACGCACGCAGAGAGAGAGAGAGAGAGAGAGAGAGAGAGAGGGAGAGAGAGAGAGAGGAGAAATGACAGGTAGGCAAGCTGGTTAGCCGGACTAATTGCAGGCAGATGGGAGATATCATTTTCCTTTTTGAAGCTGGGCAGCGCGAGTTGAGGGGTGGAAGTTTCAACCAATCAGACAGTTGAAAGTTCCCCAAAGCAGGTTCATTTGTCTTCTTCTGAACCTTTTATTGTGTGCTTGACTTTTCAACCGGCAATAATGTATTCTGAACACATCGGAAACGACGCAGGTGTCTTTGATTCTTTAGGCGCATCACTGTCTGACATCACCCCGAGCACGACACACCAGGGGCCTGTTCAAGAGGCCTACCGGTACGTACCGGTTGATACCGTTCGTCTCTTGAACGACTTGGTACGGCTACCGGTATCGACCGGTACGTACCGCGCCGGAACGCTGTTGCGCCTGTATAGCCAAAATGGCTGCCTTCGGGGAAAGGAGGAAAGTCGTCATCACAAATAAGCGCTGTGGCACGCATTTCGACCTGCGATTATTACCCAGCCTACGCGAGACGTTACAAGAAGTTAGGCTGATATTGTACTTTTCTTTTTTAAAAGAATAACTTCTCTGAAATAATTACCGGGCAAGATGTGAGCAAACATTTCCACGACAGATGCCAAAACAATTTCAAGGGAAGCAACTCTTATTTCTTACATTAGCCCTTAGTTGGTTGTATAACCTCCCTTGAAGTGAGCATCGAACTATTCTTGCTTACACCAAGTTAGCACTGTCGTTTTGACATAAATTTCTATTCGAGCGATGCCGAGCATTCATGCACAGCTTAACGCATTTCGTCAGTTCCACAAGGAACGAGCAGTCTGCAGCTGCTGGTTTACTCATTTGGTTGAGAAGCGCAATCCGCGACGATGAGAAGGCATCGCGGAAGCTATCTTGGCTACCGTTCGGTCATAACGAGTCGTTCAAGAGTGCACACTGTTGCTCGGCTACCGGTCGGCTACCGGTAGGTCGTCTTGAACGCACGGCAGATGTGGAGTTGTGATAGGAGTTAAATAAGCGATTGGACTCATTTTCCCTGGAGAGTTATCTCGCTTTGCAGTGCCGCCAGGTGCTAACAATACACACACATGACGCAGCCTAGGTGTGTTCATGATGAAGCAGTGTTTGCTTTGCTGCCTTCGACCTGCTCACATCGGCAGAAATCAAAACCAGCTTGCTAACGCTCACCCCTCGTGGATGTGTCAGTTGCTGTAGCTTCTCGACTCTTCGCTGCAACGGTCTCGGCGTTTTTGAACGCGACAGCATCTTGGACTCGCTGTTCCGACGGAAAGCCACGAAATGGACATAAGAAAATAGTTATACATGATACACAGCGTTGCCCGAGTTCTCCATCCGATAAATGACTTGTCTCTCCGTGGTGTACATGGTAAGACTGACTCACTTACGGACAGCGATCCCCAAGCTTGAAGTGTAGAATCCACGTGTTCCATGAGCTGCAAATAGTATTGTGTTTGAGATGCTGATGAGAGCCCTTCAACGAACAATAGCCACCCAACATTCTCCTATTACCTAGGAATGACTCATACATTCCATGTCACAAACATAAATTCCACTCTGCAACTGACCTATTCCGGTAAACCTGTGTTTTCATATTTGTTTTAAAGATGATTATTTATTGTCTCAACTGCGCTATGTTACAAACTTGAACTAAGTGAAAAACGTAATGGAAAGTCGCTCAATCGTAATAAAGAAATTTGTGAATTTTTTCATGCGCGTGAACTGTTTCTGCCTGAAATGACATCCCTCGTGAGATATTACGATATATCCAGCCGCAAACCTCAAGATACAGCTCTGCGTGTATGTCCTTTCAAACTCCTTGTATAATTCCGTTTCTTTTTCCCCCTTCATAACAGAAAATGGATCCAGCAAACGGAACACGGTCTGAGACTGACATCGGTGCCACCAAAGCAGGGGGTTCTATACAGCGCGGAGGCGCTGACCAGTCTGACAGAACACGCCTTGTGCCCAACGGTGCCACGTACAACTCTACTTCAGAACGTCCTTCACCAGCACCGCGTAACGTCCCCACCCCCTCCGAGTCGATTCCTGCACAGAACCGTGGTGGTGCGTCACCAGCCTGCATTGGCGCCAACCCTGACAAGTCAGCCCCGGAAATATCAGACATGGACTCGTCCGTGGACCAGGAGGAAAGGCGGCTTCTCGATTCCGAATCAGTCAAAACTTACAGCAGACGTTGGTGAGTAGGTCACTGTGGTTTCCATGGAAGCACTCAGCCATGTAGATAAACTTGATAACTGATGGTCATGTGACTTAGTCGCAGGAAACGTGAGGAGATCGCGATTTCACTTACGTATGCTCTATGAACTTGTTTCAAAGAAAATAGGAAGTACACATCTGACTGCCTGAATGTACACGAACACCCAGCTCCTATATGTCTAATAACCATACGTCATGAAATGAGTTTCTGCTTAAGGCAGGAAAGCTGACGAAAACGGTTGTTCTTGCAAATTTTTTTCGAAACGACTCCATCCAGAGCTTTCCGTCCACTTATGACTTATATATCCGATCACCCTCTCACGCACCGCCTTTGCAGCCCCTTGCTCCCACCCTTACTTGCCCAGTCTCTCGCTTTCTCGCTTTCTCCCTAACTCGCTCACGTGACCGACTACCTGACTGGCTGGAAGGCTGGAAGGCTGGCTGGTTGGCTGGTTGAGAGGCTGGAAGGTTGGCGGGCCTCCCTGACCACATGTCTGCCTGAATGACCAACTGACTGCATGGCGGTATGACTTCTTGACTTTGACTGCCTGCCTCGGCGAGCCAGCTGCCTTCGGCTGACGTCTGACGGGCTACATTTGACTGATCGGGCTGAATTTGGATGGCCGCTCTGACTGAGTGGCTGGATGACTGAGTGAGTGAATGAGTGAGTGACTGACAGAGTGAGTGACAGTGAGTGAATGACATTGACAGTCACTAACATCGACACCGTCAGAAACACTGACACAGTAACTGACAGTGACAAAGTGAGTGACAGTGACACTGACCAGTCACTGACACTGAAATAATAACTAACATTCACCGACACTGATATTGACAGTCACTGACTGACCAACACAATTAGTGACTGACAGACACTTAAACTGACTGACACTGACACTGACAGTCACTGACTGACTGAAATTGACTCACTGACTCTGACACCGACATTGACATTGACTGACACCGATTGACTGACTGACATTAATATTGACACTGACTGAGTGACTGACACTGACACACTGAGACTGAGACTGTGATTGACACACTGAGACTGAGACTGTTACTTTCGCTTGCTCGCTCGCTCACTTACTCAATCTCACTCACTCTCACTCACTCTCACTAACTTTCACTCACTCTCACTCACTATCACTCACTCTCACTCACTCACTCACTCTCACTAACTCTCACTCACTCTCACTAACTCACTCACTCACTCACTCACTCACTCACTCACTCACTCACTCACTCACTCACTCACTCACTCACTCACTCACTCACTCACTCACTCACTCACTCACTCACTCACTCACTCACTCACTCACTCACTCACTCACTCACTCACTCACTCACTCACTCACTCACTCACTCACTCACTCACTCACTCACTCACTCACTCACTCACTCACTCACTCACTCACTCACTCACTCACTCACTCACTCACTCACTCACTCACTCACTCACCCACCCACCCATTCCCCACCCACCCACCCACCAACCCACCCACCCACCCACCCACCCACCCACCCACCCACCCACCCACCCACCCACCCACCCACCCACCCACCCACCCACCCACCCACCCACCCACCCACCCACCCACCCACCCACCCACCCACCCACCCACCCACCCACCCACCCACCCACCCACCCACTCACTCACTCACTCACTCACTCACTCACTCACTCACTCACTCACTCACTCACTCACTCACTCACTCACTCACTCACTCACTCACTCACTCACTCACTCACTCACTCACTCACTCACTCACTCACCCACTCACTCACTCACTCACTCACTCACTCGCTCACTAGCTCACTCACTCACTCACTCGCTCACTCGCCCACCCGCTCACCCACTTACCCACCCGCCCGTCCACTCGCCCACCCACCCACCCGCCCGTCCACTCGCTCACCCACCCACCCACCCACCGCCCACCCACCCACCCACCCACCCACCCACCTACGCACCCACCTACGCACCCACCCGCCCACCCACCCACTCGCGCACTCGCCCACCCACCCACCCACCCACCCATCCACCTACTCACTCACTCACTCACTCACTCACTCACTCACTCACTCACTCACTCACTCACACTCACTCACTCACTCACTCACTCACTCACTCACTCACTCACTCACTCACTCACTCACTCACTCACTCACTCACTCACTCACTCACTCACTCACTCACTCACTCACTCACTCACTCACTCACTCACTCACCCACCCACCCACCCACCCACCCACCCACCCACCCACCCACCCACCCACCCACCCACCCACCCACCCACCCACCCACCCACCCACCCACTCACTCACTCACTCACTCACTCACTCACTCACCCATTCACACACTCACACACTCACACACTCACACACCCACCCACTCACTCACTCACCCACTCACCCACTCACTCACTCACTCGTTCGTGTGAGCTGACTAACTGTCCTACTGCAGGTACGTGCTGGCAGTATTCTGCTTGGCGGCAATGATGCAGTTGGCCGCCTGGAACACCTTGGGACCCATTGCGCAGTCCGCCAAGCTGTCCTTTAACTGGGACAACTCTCAGATCGGGATGTTCGCCAACTTGGGCAACATTGTCTACGTCGTTGGCATACTTCCGATCTCCTACCTCATGGATGTCAAAGGTCAGGGTCACTGCCAGGATCTACGATGCTAGAGAAATCTTGATGCAATTTGTTTTCAGTTTTAAGGAGGTTTGATGGTACACGTGTCTACATTCTGATATGTGGGCCTTTTTCTGTCTCACGAAGTTTGCGTGTGCGTGCGTGCGTGCGCGCGTCTGTGTGTATGTCTGTCTGTGTGTCTGTCTGTGTGTCTGTCTGTCTGTGTGTGTGTGTGTCTGTGGGTCTGTCTGTCTGTGGGTCTGTCTGTCTGTGGGTCTGTCTGTCTGTGTGTCTGTCTGTCTGTGTGTCTGTCTGTCTGTGTGTTTTTCTGTCTGTGTGTCTGTCTGTCTGTCTGTGGGTCTGTCTGTCTGTGGGTCTGTCTGTCTGTGGGTCTGTCTGTCTGTGAGTCTGTCTGTGTGTCTGGCCATCTCCGTATTCTTGTATGCACGCGAGTCCTGGACACTCACATCTGAACTACAGAGACGGATACAAGCCCTGGAAATGAGATGCTACCGCAAGATTCTGAACATCTCATATAAAGACCATGTCACGAATGAGGAAGTCAGCAACAGGATCAGGAGAGCAATTGGACAGTACGAAGACCTGCTCTCAATCGTGAGAAGCAGAAAGCTGGATTGGTACGGTCACGTGTCGAAGTGGGCTAGCCAAGACCATCCTGCTAGGTACCGTACCAGGTGGGAGAAGGAGAGGCAGGCAGAGAAAGAGGTGGGAAGACAACATCAAAGAGTGAACAGGCTAGACCTTTGCTGACTCACATCGAGCCACAGAGGATACATATCGATGGAGGAAGATTGTCCAAAGGTCATCAGTGGTGCCTCAACAACCCATCTCAGGGTTAAGAGACTGAACTGAACTGAACTGAACTGTGTGTCTGTCTGTGTGTCTGTCTGTGTGTCTGTCTGTGTGTCTGTCTGTGTGTCTGTCTGTGTGTCTGTGTGTCTGTCTGTCTATGTGTCTGTGTGTCTGTGAGTTTGTGTGTCTGTCTGTCTGTCTATCTGTCTGTCTGTCTGTCAGTCTGTGTGTCTGTCTGTCTGTCTGTCTGTCTGTCTGTCTGTCTGTCTGTCTGTCTGTCTGTCTGTCTGTCTGTCTGTCTATCTGTCACTCAGCCTATCACTCAGCCTGTCACTCAGCCTGTCACACAGCCTGTCTCTCAGCCTGTCTCTCAGCCTCTCTCAGCCTGTCTGCCTGCCTGCCTGCCTGCCGGCCTGCCTGCCTGTCTGTCACTCAGCCTGTCTCTCAGCCTGTCTCTCTCCATCCACATATAGGGTTTGAGCGACAGCCGAATAGTGCGGACGTGTAGCGCGCAGCTCTCGCCAGTAGCAGCAGTGAAGTTAGTCATATGACGACCAGGCACACCAGGACTGTGCTGAGGCTACTTGTGTGTCTAAAGAATCATGACGTGGATCGAGGTTTATGTAAATTCATCGACCACTCTATGGACATTTTGTGAAGTACGGTGGCGATAGCTACATGTAGGTGAAACTGCGTTCCCTATGGCGCGGAGTTAGCGGGACGCATTCCACGGGAAGGCAAGGTCTAAGTCTGCCATTGCTCTAAAGCTAGATTTCTTATAGGCCGCTTGTGTGTTTACAGATGTCAATTCACAAACTTAAGTATGTGGATTTTCTTCCACTTTCTTTTCGTGTCGTGGTTTTAATTGTGCGTCATGATGTATGTAAAGGCGTGAGTGAGCTTACTGCACATCTGCGCCAACCGTGACCGTTTGAATCGAATCTTCAAGTGCAGGTCGGACATGCGTGGATTTATATCGATACAGGCCCGGGACTGATGTAAGTTTCCTGTTTCGTTTTTTTCCTTTTGATTGTGTGTACCTAGTCGTGCCGTTATAGCAAAACTGACTATCAATCATAGCTAAACGCACCATGGGTGTCGATATTTGTGTCTATCGCATCCTGATAGGAATGTACTGTGCTACGGCGAGCATGCGAAGAGAAGGAAAATAGTGCGTCGGGCAAGTTAAAGACCAAACGTTCTCAATGCCAGTCCTCAACCGCCAGCTGAAAATTTCGCTCTTCCCATCAGCGAGGAAGATGTGTTGCCCCTGTATGCGCTGTTGCCGCTTTCAAGTGTCTCCAAACCTCGTGCATCGTCAAACAATTTGCAAGATCTTTCTGACTTTATCATACAAAGCGGCGATATGCATGCCAACCCTGGTCCTCAAACGAATTACTACAACTTCGACCTGAACAATGGCATGCATGTTCCAGCCCATCATGTGCGAGTGCCATACCAGACAAACGGTTATGAAGCCAATGACTGGCAGATATTGGGCTTGTGTGACCGAGTGGAACACACAATGAGACGTTTAGAAGAGACCATGGGCAGGAAGTTAGACGCCGTGCACCACAAAATGATATTTGCTATGGACTGCATTCAATGGCTCGGTGAAAAGCAGGGTCAGTAGTGGATGCAGTATCAGGAAACCATGAGACAATATGAGATGAAGTGCCAGTTTTTGACAGACTGGAATGTGCGTCTACAGAAGGAGCATTGTGAAATGAAAGAATTTCTGGCGATTTTAAACAAATCAAACTTAGGTGAGAAGAGAGCACGGAGTGAACGAGATCAAAGGCTGAACTTTGTTTGTTTCTTTGGTATTCACGACGATACACGTGAATCCAATGAACAGTGCTTACACAGCTTATACTTCTCCGAAATGAAGCATTGCCAGATGTCCCCTGGGCATTCCCCAATGTTATCAGCGCAGAGAGGCTGGGGGTGGGGGGGTCTTCAGGCAGAAGAAACTTCCCTCGTCCGGTGCTGGTACATTTCACAGAAATAGCTTGCAAGTTGCAGGTGCTGGAACAAAGGCGAAACACCCTCAGGCAAACGGAAGTAAGAGTCTAGAAAGACTTCATTCGAGGAGATAGAGAGACGTAACCACCTGAACGCGCGCATGCTGAATTCTTCGCATGTCTGTACGAGAGACAATACTTCCCCCGTAATTGGGGTCACTCTGTTACAGTACCCTTGTTTAAAGCAGGTGACAAACTCGACCCATCAAACTATCGAGGAATCTCCCTTCTCAGTTTCATGAGTAAAGTATTTTTTATCTATTTTAACTGAGCGCATGAAAATATGGGCAGAAGAGCACAGCACGATGAGTTTCAAACAGGCTGGCTTCCGGTCGAAGCATTCCACTATTGACCATGTTTTCACCCTCCACTCAGCTATTGTCAAGAGCGTCTATGGTGGGGTGTTACGAAACGCATATCGTGAATCAAGACCCCCTCCAACACTGTGATTGGTCGAGGACAACAGGTAGACTTTTGCTGTCTTATAAGAACCCGTGTTATGGAATAACACGCGTGCCCGTTGCAGAATTTTCACAGAAACAGCCCATGTGAGGACGGCGCCCTGTCTTGGAGAAGTTCACGTGTTGAACTATCTGTGAAAACTGATGAAGTTTCGTCCACTGTCGGACTATGCCCAGTACCCTACTTCAGTTGTCTATGGATAGACAGAGAGCAAAATAGAGGACTGCCCTCACTCCTGACTCAAGAGAGAGAACGTTTAAGGTATTTCGAGTTCTCGTCTCTGAAAACGTTCCCTCTCCTCAGTGAACTGCCTCCTGTCCTCCCTGTATGGAGGAATTGTCTTTAGAGATTCTCCAACTCCTAAGAAACCACTTGCGAGAAAGCTCTGATCGTCTCTCGTATTGTCGCCCTCTCCTCGTCGCCCTCTCAAGTTGCCTGTCGTCTGCTCGACTGCCGTCTGCCCGCCTGCCGTCTGCTAGCCTGCCAGACGTCTGACCACGTGTTGACGCAAGAGCCCTACATCTCCTGGATCAAGCACAAGTCAAGACCTCAGCCTTCACTGCGAGAACCGAGAAAATAACGACTGCCTCTCTCCCATGCGAGGCAAACTCAGGTTTCGTCGTATTTTGTGAAGTGCATCCATAAGCGGATATCCAAAATCCCCTCCCCCCCTTCAGTGTGTGTGGAATTTCATTCATTGGGAAAGCGGGCACGCGTGCTTGTTGCTGATTGGCGGAACATCACTACGTCTCAGATGTGAGTACCGGTTTTACCCTGGCTTGGCAGCTGTTATTCTTTTATTATTGTTTATTTTGGGGAAAGGTTCTTTTAATTTAACAATGCGTTTCAGTATCTCCATGACTTATTAATTAATGTGTCGAAATTTTCACTCATGACCAATTTGTTTATCATTAATTAAAGCTGTGTTTGAACTTTGTTTTCGATATCCCAGTCCTCATTTGCGTACGTACGTCATCACTGTATGAATGCTGGATTGGAAGGTGACAAGTAGTAATGCGACTTACACTAGACATTTGACGAGCCAAAGAAAAGATTCTAAATCTTTTAATACTACTTGTAACATGGGGTGTCGCAAGATTGCGCAAGAAAGGAGAAGAAAAGATGAAGAAATCATAACCCATTCAAATTGTCTTTAGCTGGTACGCTAGGGACAAACGCTGGGCGTTATTAATAGTAACGAAGGTCAGAGGGCATGGCCCGTTGCTACCCGTCTGGGGCGGGGGGTGATTCTTATGATCGTTTGGGGGGTATGATAGAATGTTCTTTTCACGGGTCACGGGGATGCTTCCCGTGGACTTTGCTCCCCACGTGTACGTACTCGTGCCTTTATGATCCACGTGATAGGGGATCGAATAATCTCATTGGCTAATGAGATCGGGGCGAGTGACCGTTGAGCGTTTTGGCGCCCGCAGAGTTCACTTCACGCTTGCCGGCTGGGTGAGCAAGACGCGTTGTAGCGTGTACCGCTATAGACTCGCATGGACACGCCGTCCAGTGCGAGTGCTATCGCCTCTTCGCTGTGTGGCTTCACACGAAGGTGACAACCGTCATATCAAGAGTCTGCTGAGGTGGGTCTCGGTTTGTTTTATGGTCAATTGTGAAAATTGGGAAGGGAAATGCCATGTAAAGTTGGACCGTTGAAAAGGGGAGTAAGGCGGGAAAATTGTCTCTTGTTTCGCCATCGTTATATCCTGTGGAAGGGTGTGGGAAAAAGGGAAATACGCTACTCAAAAATAACGGGGGTAAACTAAATGGGTTTCTCTGGGGTAACGCCTGTGTGAAGGCGTGTTTCATCATTCTCGAATTCTGGGCCATGCGGCTGAGTGAATGATGCGTGCGAGGAGACTGATGGTGTTATCAGTGTGTGACACTCTGTTCCTTGTCTCTTTCAGACTTCTTCTTCTTCTTTTGTAAAGCGTCTGCTTATTTCTGTAATTATCACTTCTTGGAAGGGTGATAGTGATTGGGGGTCTATAGTTGGTACTATTCCCCTACTGTATCTATATCGTTTCTTCTGGGGAGTAAAACGAGTATAGGATACCTGGCTGTTCTTTATATGTCGGCAGACATACGAGGTGTAGGACTTACGTACTGTGGTGTCGTTGAGCAGAAGCAGAACTGTCAAGAACCATGAGTCAACGTAATGATGCTAAGTGGGAAGCAGTCATTTTTCTCTAATTTGCCCTGTTAGGAGAATTTGTCCTCACCTACACGTGTAGCTCTGACACGTGGCACGCCGGGCGTGCGTTGCAGTAGGCGCGAGCCTATGACCTGCAAGTGGAGTGTAGAAGTATTGGAAGGGGTCGAGATAGATTAATAGACGCTCTGTCTAAGTACTCTCTCTCTCTCTCTTTGTGCACAGTATAGTGCGGAAGCGTGACTGGCTATCTGAGCAGTCACGGGTCTAGTGAGCGAAGTCTTGTTTGGGGTCGGGGTAGGCAGGTCATCACCTGGACCGGATTGCTGCCGCCACCGCCGGACGCTTGACACCTATCGACTGGGGAGATCCCGCGGGTCACCGGAGTGACCCGTTCCACTGGAGACCGTCAGCAGGACGGATCCTTGGTGCCTGGAACCGCCACGAGGGGGGTGGGAGGACAGCTCCCGCCGGGACTACCATCAACGCTACTAGGACCGGGAAGGCGGAGGTTGGAACCTCGCGCGCTCCCTGACGCTGAGAGTACAAGGGTCAGCTAGACTGGATTATATGTGTTCTTTCCTGAGAGAGGAAGAGACAACTGTTGGTAAGTTTGGCTTTCTATAATCTTAACCCAAGGGGAAATAGCTGGACTCGTAAAGACTGTGACTCTAGTGTCGAAGCACCAGTAGAGTAAGTGGTTATCAAACCCAACAGGAAAGGTCAAGGACGCTATCCGTTTAACCTGAGCAGAGGGTCCCAGAGACGCTGTCGTAACCCTGCTGCAAGAGGGAGAGATTGGGGTAATTGAACCACTGTACGCTAAACTAATCCTCACAAGGAGAATTGAGTTTCTATCTGGTTGTTTAATGTGTATTCTCTTTGCCACTGCCGTGACAGTGGAGGGAGGAAGCCCTATCCTCGCTGCGAGAGCGAGCGCCTGCATTAGCATAGCCATGTGCTGTTATTGTATGCTAATCATGACCGGGAGCTCAGGTCAACCTCAGCGGCTGCTGTGATTGGCCGAGCCCAGGTCGCATTCCTAGAAGTCGTCGAGACTCCGCCCACTGGGGCGAGAGTCATCGTGTTGGACTCGTGTGGAGTTGAAGTTGTGTTGTTGTTGTTTTGGGGTGGCCATTTTGGGGTAGGGATTTTCTTTTAATCATTGTTATTGATTAAAACTTGTCATTAATTGAACTTGCTCCTCAGTTGTCTATTTTTGTTGTTGTTTCTCCCTTTTTATATTTATTTATGGTTGCAGAAACATGGCAGCTCAGGTTTTGTTGAAAACCTAGTGTAGTAGTAGTGTATGTTAGTTCATCATTTATCAGAATTATACATATATCTACCTACACGACGTCACATGGGGGTAGAGGCAAGATGTATGCAGCCTTTATAGACTACAAGAAGGCCTTCGATTCAGTTGACCGCGCCTGCCTATGGAAAGTATTGTTGAAAATGGGCGCGTCAACGAAGTTCATAAACATGCTCAAAGCTGTATGCACTCAAGTACACGCCTGTGTGAGATGAAACTTTACTCACTCAGAATTGTTTGACTGCCCGGTGGGTGTAAGGCAGGGGTCAATCGAGTCGCCAATAATATTTTCTGTGTATATTTCTCATGTAGCTGAGTATGTGCGTGAACGAGGGAGACATGGAATACAGTTTTTACCGGGAAATAGGGAAATCTTTTTACTTTTAATTGCCGATGATATTGTGCTCTTATCTACTACACCAACAGATTTACAAAACCAGATAGACAACCTAGTTGTAATTTCAAGACAATTGGGACTGTCCATGAACTTAGAAAAAACCAAAGTCATGGTTTTCTGTCGAGGAGGTCATCTGGCCAATGGTGAAAAGTGGGTTCTTGATGGTAAGCGACTGGAGGTTGTGAATCGATATAGATATCTGGATATACGATTCCACTAAGCTGTCGATATTAGTGGCCGTAGAACATCAAACGGTCAGAGCGAAGCATAAGGTAGTCCAGCCGCTTAAAACCATGCGGAACCTGCACAGTCTGAATACTTTAATCTATTTTAAGCTGTTTGATGCTCAGGTGACACAAGCACTTTTGTATGGTTCTGAGATATGGGGGCCGTCAAAGCGAGATGACGTTGAAAGAACGCACATGTTTGCATGCAAGCGTTTTCTAAATCTGGACGATAGATCGCCCAATGCACTGGATTATAGTGACACTGGTCGATATCCCCTAACTGAAGAAGCGCTGTTAATTGCTATTAAGTATTGGTTCAAGCTTGGTAAAATGCCAACAGATAGACTGCCCAAACAAGCTTATCTCATGCTGAGATATACCAAGTATAATATGACTGTTATCTTGGATGGAGAATACGGGCCGAGTGTGCAATGAAAAACTAACTCTGTTCCAGAGTGCATAAATTCATTAGCTAAAATGTGTATGGAAGCCAATACCCCACCGTGATACACGATGAATGCGCCATCGTGATGTATGATGCGCTAAACTGATTACAGTGCACTATGTTTTAGCAACCCACTACAAATGACGTCCCCGCTGCAAACAAATGGGCACGTTTGTTAGGCGTAGGCTCAGGCGTTGCCTACGTTTCTCGCTCATTAGCCTTAGGTGCGTCTCGCTCGCCCTCGACTAGCCATCGAGGCGAGCCACTTGCCTTACAAACGCGCACAATGAGCGTTTTCAATGCTATTTGGATCCTAGAGTAGCATTCTTGGGCAAAATGCTTGACCCTCATTGCCTCTCCCACCAAGGAGTGAAACCGAGCCCTGGACTTGCACTGCTGTGACTGGGAGTGAACTTACCCCAACACATTACCACAGGGGACACACTAAAGGTAGTTATTGTATTTGCAGGTCTCCGGATAGCCATGGTTGTGTGTACAACATTGAGCGCAACAGGTGCAGCCATTCGTTGTGTAACGTCAAGCATGGAATACGTCATTTGGTGAGTCATTTCCGCAATATTGGGGAGCTAATGGGTATAGGGGAGCGGAGGGAGGGAGGGAGATGAGAGGGAGAGAGAGAGAGAGAGAGAGAGAGAGAGAGAGAGAGAGAGAGAGAGAGAGAGAGAGAGAGAGAGAGAGAGAATTTATTTTACAAGGGTAGTGAATTAGGCAGTAGTGCCTTTCTTACATTCAGCCCTTGAGGCAAAATATTCAAATGTGGTAAGAGAGAGAGAGAGAGAGAGAGAGAGACAGAGAGAGAGACAGAGAGAGAGACAGACAGAGATAGAGAGAGAGAGAGGGGGGAGCTGGAGAAAGGGGGAGGAAGAAAGAAAGAGAGAAAGAGAGAAAGAGAGAGACAGAGACAGAGACAGAGAGACAGAGACAGAGACAGAGACAGAGACAGAGACAGACAGAGAGAGAGACAGAGACAGAGAGACAGAGAGACAGAGAGACAGAGACAGAGACAGAGACAGAGACAGAGAGAGATAGAGAGAGACAGAGACAGAGACAGAGACAGAGAGACAGAGAGACAGAGATAGAGACAGAGAGACACAGAAAGACACAGAGAGACACAGAGAGACACAGAGAGAGAGAAATATGAAGAGAGAGAGATACAGAGACAGAGACAGAGAGAGAGAAAGAGAGAGGGAAAGGGAAAGAGAGAGGGAAAGGGAAAGAGAGAGGGAAAGGGAAAGAGAAAGGGAAAGGGAAAGAGAGAGAGGGAGATTCGTTGATATCAACGGAGCTCATATCTTGGAGTGGAATACAATATTTGTCAGTCAAGTGCATTATCAATTCAATCTATAAAAAGAGTTGATCGAAAGGTCTATAAGGCAGAGTTCTCTTATAAATTATGCTGCTACATTAGCACAGCTTAGAACACGTTTCATGTTCTGATGACGAACCTGTGGTCGTGTCCATCTAAAAAGTCATATTATCCCTCCAGGTTTACTGGAGGTCCTACAGACTTTATCCCTCCAGGTTTACTGGAGGTCCTACAGACTTTATCTGTCTGTGTGTGTGTTTGTGTCTGTCCCGTCTCCACGGCTTATATCTCAAAAACTACTGGACGGATTTCCTTGAGATTTTGCATACTGACTGGAAGTTAGGTCCCATTCAATATTATCAAATTTTCAGAATCGAGGTTTGAAAAGAAAGTGACTTTTTTACATTTTGGTGTTTCAATGAAAACGATTCAACAGACTCCATTTTGCAAAATCTGTGACGTGATCATTTGACGTCGAATAACGTGACGTCATTTGCGAGGAGATTTTTGAGAAGGGGGAATAGAATAGAATAGAATAGAATAGAATTCTTCGGCTTGCTTAGGCGTCCAGGGCCTATCGCCGATTCTGGTAGTTCTCTGGCTGTATTTTTATTGTTCTTGGCCCGTATTCACGACGGCGATTTATCTTTTTAACACTCGATTTATCTCCTATCCCCGATTTATCTTGACTTCGGTTTAAATTCTCCTACTCATGACGGCGATTTAGCCCTAAACTCGCGTCAAAGCAGAGTGTTAAACTATTCTCCCGAAGTCGGCAAGATAAATAGATAAACCGGGGTTATCGAGAGAGGCAAGATGGCAGCGATTGTGCTTAAGAAACGAATTCATGACAATCTGTTAAGGAAAAACCGAGTATTCCGAGACCGAAGGCACCCGTTAGAAGTATTTAATGATGAAGAGGTGTTCAGAAAGTTTCGAGGAAATCTTGGCCATCACCGACGAGATCCATAAAGAAATCAGTCGAACCCAGAATTATTCAAAGGCACAGCAACCGAAAGAATGACGTCGTCAGGCACTTATGACGCTATCACGCATTTTGCACGTGTTAACTCTACACATTCTTGTGTGTGTGTGTGTGTGTGTGTGTGTGTGTGTGTGTGTGTGTGTGTGTGTGTGTGTCTGTCTGTCTGTCTGTCTGTCTGTCCCGACTCCACGGCTTATATCTCAAAAACTACTGGACGGATTTCCTTCAGATTTTGCACACTAACTGGAAGTTAGGTCCGATTGAATGTATCAAATTTTCAGAATCGAGGCTTGAAAAGAAAGTGGTCAAACTCTTTTCCTACGTTCACAAAACAACATTTGGCTTCTTTGTATGATGAACGTCTACCAGCAGACGCAAAAAAGCGATACTACGCTGTGTTGGCGTCAAATTCATTCCATTTGTGAAACCGGTAAAGTATATGTACCATCTTACATCTAGATCGTTGCCTTCGCTGGTTAAAAGCCTGGAATCGCCCAGCAAACTAACTGAATGTCAACACAATCACGCGGCACTGTTGTACATTTGCAGTCAACGTAAGATCTCGTACGACGATTTGATTTAAGGCCTAATGCTAATTGTTTTGATGGTCTGGTCTCAGTGTCACAAAATATGATGATTTAATCAATCCCTGACCCGGAAATGTTGGGGACAACGACCATTTCAGCGTAATGACATCGAGTCAAACAGAGTTATCTTTCCTACTTCAGCAAAACGCTTCGATATATGTTGAACCTCTACCAGCAGACGCCAAAATGCGATACTACGAAAAGAATATTGACGTTGATGGGTTAGATCCGTATGAAATACCAAACAGTTCATGCTATCATCCATTTTTCTACAATTTACAGTGCAAAATACGAACCACGAGGGTTTATGACAAGGTCGTTATAAATGCTTCACATACCTACAAGTTTACAATGGCACAGTTGGTAGAGCATTGGGCTCTTGGTCATGCATGACCAGGTTCGATTCTGCACTGAAACTTTTTCTCTCTCTCTTTTTTCGAGGGGTTGTGGGTTCGAACCCGACCTGGTTTTTTGTGTTTGTGTGTGTGTGCGTTTTTTCCTCCTCTTTTCTCGGAGGCTGCGGGTTCGAACCCGATCTTCTTTTATTTCTCCAAAACCTGGAGGTTCAGCGCCAGCGGTTTTTATTTCTACTGACCTATTTAGACATGTAATGTTCGGACCGACATATTGACAGCAAAGAATGTGGTATCATTTTTTCATTCATGCTGTAATTTTTCAGTTCGTAAAATATACACTGTTTTCGTGAATATATTGCTCAGAGATTTGTTTTTTTGTTTGTTTTTTATTAGTCAGTCAGTCAGTCAGTCAGTCGGTGTGTACTTTGTCAGACAGTGCGCGCGCGCGTGCGGTATGCGTGTATTTATGTGCATGTGTAACTGTGTGTGTATGTGTCCTCGTGTGTGTGTGTGTGTGTGTGTGTGTGTGTGTATTCTCTCTGTTTGTTTGTTAATCTATTTGTACAGCTGTGGTTTAATATCCAGTACTTTAGTTGAGAGGCCGTGAAGGAAAATCTCATTTTCGTTTTACCGTCTGTCTTTGTCTTGCAGGACGATGAACCTGGGCGCCATTTTAAACGGCGTGGGGTGCACAGCCTTGTTTGCAGGGGCGCCACTTCTCTCCATCACGTGGTTCCCTCTCGACCAACGAAACACTGCCACCGCTGTCGCATCTGCCTCGCCGTACATAGGCGTTGCCGCATCCTTCGTGATAGGTGAGTGCCATAACAGTGATGATGTTACCGAGACCACACACACAAATTTAGAAAGATCTGATGTATACAGGATTACACGTAAACATACATGTATACTGCCATCATCCAGTGGCCCTTTTAAAACCTATAATAATCACTCTAAACACGCCCCAATCCTCCACTCTGTCTGTCTGTATGTCTGTGTGTCTGTGTGTCTGTGTGTGTGTCTGTCTGTCTGTCTGTCTGTCTGTCTGTCTGTCTGTCTGTCTGTCTGTCTGTCTGTCTGTCTGTCTGTCTGTCTGTCTGTCTGTCTGTCTGTCTGTCTGTCTGTCTGTCTGTCTGTCTATCTATCTGTCTGTCTGTCTCTCTGTCTGTCTGTCTGTATCTCTCTTAAGTACAGATTATTACCGATCATTAGACAATGAATGTACATTTACAACAGTCTTTGAGACATAATCAAAGCGAGATAATGCATTAGCTTTCAAACTTTCAAGGGGAGGGTACCCTGACACATTCCGGTAAACTGTTCCATAATTTGGCAGCTTTATCACTGAAGGAGTTTTAAAACTGCTCAGAATATGTAATCGGAATTCGGATGTGATTGCTGCAGAAAGATCGTAAAGCTGCAGATAATAATCTGCATAGTGTAGGAGTTGTTGCAGATGGGAAGGAGCAAGAATCAAATCATCATCTAAGCCTCAAGGCAAACACCTAACATTTCAGTACTTAAGAACATGATCCGTTTTGCTGTAACCTGCAGCTGTAAAACTCTAACTCCACACAGTCTGTCATCCTTGCTGGGCAACGTGTGCGTACTTTCCTTTTCTACGACAAGGGAGCAACTTTTACATTGGCGGGGAAACAAAAGAGTCAAATAATAATGGCCCCTACGGACGCCCAAGTGTTGAGCGCGTTTCTAAGGCAAGGAATCTCGAGATAATCTCGAGGGCTAGGTGTTGCGTACGACGTCTCGCTCACAAGGACGCACTCGCTGTGGAGGAGGGTGGCCGGGTTAGGTCCGGAGGTCCCTCGCTGCGTCTCGCTGCAGAGGCCCGCGTGAACCAAAATGGCGGAGACCGTGCAAATTGGGTTGCCGCTGATAGACGGCAGTCCCTGTAATGTGCTTCTCAGTGTCCGAGAATGGAAAAGTGTACGTACATGGACGTATTTGTTCTTCGAGTGTTAATTTGCATATTTTGAAGAGGATGTGTACAGGTTATTTCTGGACATACACTGTCGAAAAAAAATTTAGTTTGCAAACACGAAACACCGTACATGTACACGCTATGAGCTGTGCCCCTTGAATTGATCGAAATAAATCGAGGCACAACATTTTCGACAAAACTGTCTACAATTGAACTCGCGTTGCCTTTTTTTTGGTTGAAAAAGTTCCCGTGCCATTCGATATGACAACAGTGTATGTTCATTCAAGTGAAAAACTGCTGTGATATCTGTATTGTCAGTTATTTCGACTATCGGCAACTTCTTCACCGACTCTCGCGCCAGGACGCAGTCATGTTCTCTCGAACTTCCGCCTTGCCAATTGATGATCGGCCGTTTTTTAGACGTCTTACTCGCCTCGGCTAGCCCTCGAGGCGTGTACTTCGCCTTAGAAACGCGCTCCTGAAGTACGCGACAAGAGAACACGTTTGTGGTGAAGCGTGACTTGCACTCTCGCGTCATGACAGAAGTAGGTCAATGTGACATTTCACTCGGGTTTTACTGCTCGTGTGCTCATTTCTGTACAGACTCCTTCACATTATAGCATGGGTTGATCGTAAGTCATGGCCATCATCTATGAACCGACTTCTCTACAGGAAACATAAAGCATACGTCAGATAATTGTCTTACATCGTCGCCAGAGATGGATGCGTGGATGGAGTTTTACGGCCTATCAGCCTTGTAGGCAATGTAAGGCCATTGAGCACGCCAATCTTGAGAATGGTTTAGAGTAAGCGCAATACATTTCACGATGTCCCCACTTAGTCGCCTCTTACGAATCGCGTAGAGACGCGATGGGTGTATTCTGATCCCCAACCCACAGGGAGACGTCGCTAGGTAGCGTTCACATTGGAGAAGCGCACATGTCAACAATATTCTTAAACACACACACCTCTCAACTCGTAACAGCGTCAGAATATGCACGCATGCATTAATGAAATGTTTCTCTCGTGATGAAGCTTGACCACAGACTTCCATAGAGATGCGAGGTTAATGATGCCCTTGACCCTGGGTTGTGTTTGCACGACTGTCGCTAATGCAGCACGCCTCGCACAAACACGCCTTGACAGTAATTGAATGATCAGAGTCCATCATTATGACTCGAGTGTCGTCCCTTAATTTGTCGCCTCTGTTAACAGCAATGTTTTTGAGAGAGAGAGAGAGAGAGAGAGAGAGAGAGAGTGAGAGAGAGAGTGAGAGAGAGAGTGAGAGATAAAGAGAGTGAGAGATAAAGAGGGAGGGAGAGGGAGGGAGAGAGAGAGGGAGGGAGGGAGAGAGAGAGAGAGAGAGAGAGAGAGAGAGAGAGAGAGAGAGAGAGAGACAGAGACAGAGAGAGAGAGAGAGAGACAGAGAGAGACACAGAGAGAGAGAAAAAGAGAGAGACAGAAAGAGACAGAGAGAGAGAAAGAGAGAGAGAGACGGGAAGAGAGGGAGAGACGGTAAGAGAGAGAGACGGGGAGAGAGAGAGAGACGGGGAGAAAGAGAGACGGAGAGAGAGAGAGAGAGAGAGAGAGAGAGGGAGGGAGTCAGGGAAGGAGGGAGGGAGGGAGGAAGAGAGAGAGGGAGGGAGGGAGGGAGGGAGAGAGAGAGAGAGAGGGAGAGAGGGAATGAGGGAGGAGGGAGGGAGGGAGGGAGGGAGGGAGGGAGGGAGAGAGAGAGAGAGAGAGAGAGAGAGAGAGAGAGAGACGGGGAGAGAGAGACGCGGGGAGAGAGAAAGACGGGGAGAGAGAGACGGAGAGAGAGACGGAGAGAGAGACGGAGAGAGAGAGACGGGGAGAGAGAGACACGGAGAGAGAGAGGAGAGAGAGAGACAGAGAGAGACAGAGAGAAAGAGAGAGAGAGAGAGACGGAGAGAGACAGAGACGGAGAGAGACAGAGACGGAGAGAGACGGAGAGAGATACGGAGTGAGAGACGGAGAGAGAGAGACGGAGAGAGAGACGGAGACAGAGAGACGGAGACAGAGAGACGGAGAGAGAGAGAGAGAGAGAGAGAGAGAGAGAGAGAGAGAGAGAGAGACTTTAACTTTGACTTTGAAGCTTTATTCGTTACGCTTGCGGCCCATAAACAAAAAAGGGTACACAATCAACATGGAAATTGACATGAAACAATCATAGTGAAGCAATGAGTAGAAAACAATATAATTTAATGACAACGGTCTGTGAAACAAATTTATAGAACAATTTTGTACGACCAGAATCTCATTAACGAATTAGTCATCTACAGGTTCCCTGTGCGTGTGCGTGCACGAGATAAAGGTAAGTGACCCATCGCAAGGAAGACAAGAACATCACTGGTTTCTTTTTTTTTCTTTTCACCTTTCCGTAAGGCCGTCAGCCTGTACAAGGAGGGATAAATGACAAAATCAACACTCAAACAAGTTCAAAATACAGTTCACTTTAGGTTTGGAATCATTAACAAATCATAACCTCAAAACAAACTAACAAACACGCACGCCCACACACGCACCCACACACACGCACCCACACACACACACAGGTGCACCCCCCCCCTTCCCCACACACACACACGCATACACGTTAGTGAGCATGTGCACGTCCCCTCGCGAACAAGAGACTAAAGAAAAGGAAATTACATTACTCTTTGTTTTAGGAAAACTCTCCACAACAGCAAATTAGCATTCACAAAACATGACAAAAGTTGTATGCGTTTGCGTATGTGTCCTACAAGCTAAAAAATGCATTAAAACATACGCACACACCGAGGACTACTACTAAAGTACGTGCACAGCGTGATTCCTGACTTCGCTAGCGGAGGCCATCGCTTCGTTTGCTAACTACCACTTTCTACCTAACACAATCATTAAAATTGAGTCCTTAGGTGCAACACAAATTGCCTGAAGCCTAGATATAGATATATTTTTAAAATAGTAGGTATGTTTAGGCTTTGAAATACCACATTTACTCGGACTGACAGCATTGCACCCTACTGTACAAGACTAGTAATAGTACAGCTGTGATCACTCGACATGATTAATAAATAATAGTTTTTAAAGTTCTGAATCACATTTGCTCTACAAAAGTTGAACAATGAGTTAATTACATATTTTCAGAGATTTTGGTTAGACATTTTTGTAAACAACTACTACCGCAAGGACTACGACTAAATTCATATGTTGTAATGCTGGGCAAGCTGTGTCATATGTTGCAATGCTGGGCAAGCTGTATCATATGTTGCAGTGCTGGGCAAGCTGTATCATATGTTGCAATGCTGGGCAAGCTGTATCATATGTTGTAATGCTGGGCAAGCTGTGTCATATGTTGTAATGCTGGGCAAGCTGTATCAAATGTTGCAGTGCTGGGCAAGCTATATCATATGTTGCAATGTTGGGCAAGCTGTATCATATGTTGCAATGCTGGGCAAGCTGTATCTTATGTTGCAGTGTTGGGCAAGCTGTATCATATGTTGCAGTGCTGGGCAAGCTGTATCATATGTTGCAGTGCTGGGCAAGCTGTATCATATGTTGTAATGCTGGGCAAGCTGTATCATATGTTGCAGTGCTGGGCAAGCTGTATCATATGTTGCAGTGCTGGGCAAGCTGTATCATATGTTGTAATGCTGGGCAAGCTGTGTCATATGTTGTAATGCTGGGCAAGCTGTACCATATGTTGCAGTGTTGGGCAAGCTGTATCATATGTTGCAGTGTTGGGCAAGCTGTATCATATGTTGTAATGCTGGGCAAGCTGTATCATATGTTGTAATGCTGGGCAAACTGTATCATATGTTGCAATGCTGGGCAAGCTGTATCATATGTTGCAGTGTTGGGCAAGCTGTATCATATGCTGCAGTGCTGGGCAAGCTGTATCATATGTTGCAGTGCTGGGCAAGCTGTATCATATGTTGCAGTGTTGGGCAAGCTATATCATATGTTGTAATGCTGGGCAAGCTGTATCATATGTTGCAGTGTTGGGCAAGCTGTATCATATGTTGCAATGCTGGGCAAGCTGTATCATATGTTGCAGTGTTGGGCAAGCTATATCATATGTTGCAGTGTTGGGCATGCTATATCATATGTTGCAATGTTGGGCAAGCTGTATCATATGTTGCAGTGCTGGGCAAGCTGTATCATATGTTGCAATGCTGGGCAAGCTGTATCATATGTTGCAGTGTTGGGCAAGCTGTATCATATGTTGCACAGCTGGGCAAGCTGTATCATATGTTGCAATGCTGGGCAAGCTGTATCATATGTTGCAATGCTGGGCAAGCTGTATCATATGTTGCAGTGTTGGGCAAGCTGTATCTTGCCCAGTGGCACACTGATACCATTTTTGAAAGCACTCATGGTCAAAGGAGAGCACAGAGTCGCTATGTTGTCAACAATGACGGAAATATGAGATTCATGAAAGTTTTCTGACATGAAAACACAAACGAACCTGTCACTTGATCTTGAAATTATCACATTCTTGTGCTGTTTCTGCAAGTCTTTCTCGGGATTGAATGAGGCCAGTGAAGAGATGGTATCCTTTTGAAGAAAGTGCCTCAATTGTTTGTCTTCGTCTTTCGCCGGACGAGGTGAAGGTTTGGGCGTGGGCAGGCACGATGTCGGCACATTAAAAACACAAGGAGGGATCGCAGGCCGTGTGGCACCACCAGGCAATGTTACCATAGGAGGATTGAGTCCCCAATGTTTTTCACAGATGAAGAACTTCGCTGGGTCTAAAACAAAATGTTCGCGTGGAGGGAGCACAACCAGCCACTTCTGTCTCTCAGAATCGTCTCTTGGCAGTCTAAACACACGGCACTTATTCTTCTCGTTGTAATTTCCTTTGCAGTTCACCACACCACACTTATTAGGCATTTTGAAGGCACAGAAACAGCAAAACACTTGGTAAACAAGAATGTTCAACTCAGAATCGCCGCCATCATGGTAGACCAATGCACTCTTGTCCGGTTCTAACCTTGCGACAAGGCAACATAGTGCGTACTTTGCACCACCTCAACTGAATTTAAAATGTTCGCTAGGGAAGAATCTAATACATAAATACTCTCAGTGTGATATCTAAAACAATCTTCGATGTGACTAAAGTGTATACTTGTTAAAAAAAACATTGTATTACATTAAAAAAAGTTCTTCCAAACTCCTACGCCGAATTGCGGCTAAAAATAGAACAAGGGGACTGCGGAGCCTCAAGAAAACTGGCCTCCGCTAGCGAAGTCAGGAATCACGCTGTGCACGTCCTTTAGTAGTAGTCCTTGGCACACACGCATTCTTACAAAATCTGCAAAAATCTCGAGACTCTCGGCTGAGCACTCAATAATTACAATAAAACGAGAACCTGAATAAGAAAAGACAAAAACAAAACTCACATGACAAAACTTTCTCCCCGTTCTCCATGCCACATGTATGGAAAACAAGGACTTTATGCGGGAAAACTAAACCTATATAATGGCGGTTCGTTTCCTTTCCATCGTTTAAGTCTGCACACCCTACTGATAGATCCTGCAGCACTAGAATAAGGAGAAAGTCAAAGGCCTTTACACACTGCACATCAGCCTTCAATCTACATAATCTGAGCTGTGTCATAATCTGTCACGTCACATCAGGAAGTTCCTGTGCCCAGATTCAGAAGAGGGAGTTATGTTTTCTCTCGAAAATCATGATCAGGGTGGAAGATGGGTGGGTAACAGTGGCTGCGCTCGATTTGTCCGCCGGAATCCGCCGGCGGGCGAGACGGGGTACCGGCGTTTTTTTGGTTGCGCTCGATTTGTTCAGGTCACGTGACCGGCGGATCACCCGGGGAACCGCTGGGTCCGCCGTCAGGTTTTCTGGGGCGAACGAAGATCCAAGATGGCGACGACAAGGCTAGGCTTTTTGTTTCATGACGATTCGACACTGAAAATATTCGATAATTCGTTCTCCGCTGACTCATGTGTGCCTTAATTTGTCACCTCGCTGCAGTTTCCGCTGGACAATTGAAGTAGATTACGATTTTTTTCTTTATTGTGTGTACGATGTGTGGTTGACGGTGAGAAATCCTGCATTAAGTTCGAATTGAAACTTCTCTCGCGAAGGGACGTAACTCTACATTCTGACCTCCCTTTGCGTACAGGAAAATCGCTCGAGAGCGTGGTCTTAGTGTATAATTATAGGGTCTTTGACTGCACCTAGGGTCAGGAGTCACTTATCAGGGCATAGGTAGTGGTAATGAAAATGTTCCATTTACACAACAACCTCAAACCTTACCATAAACCAAGAACACAGCACATTTCCTCATCATCGCTACCGCTGTCTAGTAACTCTTCTAACCACCACAATTGTGCGCCATGTTGATCAGCCGAAAGCGCTCGATTGGACCGAAAGCTGTCGATTAGCCGGTCACGTGACGGGGGATCGCCGGTCACGTGGCGGCGGACCGCCGCCGACGGATTCAGGCGGATAAATCGAGCGCAGCCAGTGTCTGCAGTACACAGTGTTAGGGCACACAAGGCAGGCAAATCTTGGCGATTAGCGAATAGGCTCAGCACAGCTGTCACACCACGCACCAGACCACTTTTCTTCTGACATGCACTGAAGCTCGTTCGTGACTTCTGCTGGGTCTGCACTCGTATTGCACATGAAGCCTTCAAAGAGACATTGACAACCTACTTCTGTGCTGACCACTGTGTTTGGGCCAGGTACTCTCGCAGACGTCATCCTGGCATGACTGATTTTAATCACTGATCGGTGGTCTGCTGTCTTCTTTGCGTCTCATACCATACACATGGAACACAGAAGGAGGATCGCAGCATGACTTGGTCGCAACTTGACCGTGCATGCGTCCAGGTGACACGGTAGCACAACGCGCCTCACGAGATGCACGCACCATTGGGCCTCGTTGCTGGAACGATGTCACTGCTCGAGATGGGGGTGGCCGTTGAATTCCATCATATGAAGGATTCCTGGGCTCTTTTTCGCTGTCACTCGTTTGATGTACACGGCAGTGTTGAGATCTCCATTTCCTAGAACGTACGCGGACTCGAGAGCGCTTTGAGGGAGATTTGTGAGTTTTTTCAATAACTTGTTGAGGTCCAGAAACCAATGACGGGATTGGACTCGTCCATTTCATTGTGATGACAATGTCACCAAGACAATTCGAATCAATTGCCCAATTCTGCAAACGATGTGTGTTCGCAATGTCTCTCACCGCGTTTCGGAGTACGTCAGGAAGGTTGTCGCCAAACATCATTTTATCGACTGTACGGTATTTTTCCAGTCACACGGTATTCTGAGAGAGAGAGAGAGAGAGAGAGAGAGAGAGAGAGAGAGAGAGACAGAGACAGAGACAGAGACAGAGACAGACACAGACAGACAGACAGACAGACAGACAGACAGACAGACAGACAGACAGACAGACAGACAGACAGACAGACAGACAGACAGAGAGAAACAGAGAGAGAGAGAGAGAGAGAGAGAGAGAAAGAGCAAGAGAGAGAGAGAGAGAGAGAGACTGACTGACT
>JAWQFJ010026799.1:52500-70130 GCA_034096865.1 Theodoxus fluviatilis | reverse complement strand
TCTTATCTTGTATGTTATTTACATCCCGCCGATAGACTCTACGTATTACAGAGACAGATAAATTAAATGTAATACACATTTACTTGAAGAAATGTTGCTTAATGATTATGATGAGAACGAACAAGAAAATGACTACTGTTTGTGTTCTGATAGCGCTTCTCTCCGATATTCACAAGATATGATGTCAAACCAGTTTGGAGAGATTTTAACAGAATTCCGTAAGGTATATCATATTAATATATTAAACGGAAGCAATAGGGGTGATACAGAAGGAAAGCTTACCTACGTCTCTCAACATGGAGACTGTGTGGTTGACTATTGCTTAAACACAAGTACTAGTATCAACACGAAAATCACGGTAACTATTGAATCTAGGGTAGAGTCCAGTCATAAGCCTCTTGTGATTCAGATAGGATCACAAAAAAGGTTAGATAAAGGAGCAAGTGGTGGACATAAAATAATGTGGGACAGAGACAAAGAAGAGGAGGCTCTTCAAAATATGCAATCAACAGAGTGCAAAGCCTCACTGAGCTATGCTACTGCCACCATAAATACAGGGGTGAACACATCGGTTTGATTAGTTACAGATGCTCTCCTCCAAACTGCCGTTTGTATGCGACGTACCTTCATTACGTACAGTCAGGGTGACGGTAGACAAGCTGAATTGTTTGATAAAGAATGCAAGGCCCCAAAACTGATGGCAAAGAAGGCACTCTCTGTTTATAAAGACCTCTAAGAAAAAATAAAAAGACATTTATGTACAATGCCGAAACGTTTATAAACAATTGATTCAAAATAAGAAAAGGATCACGCAGAAAAGCGGAGATGTTACCTCCTGAAAAACCTTAAACTCTGATACATTTTGGTACTTTCGTAGCAAGAAATCACGGAAAGAAGCACAATTTCTTGATATCAAAATTGAAGTGTGGAAAGCTTATTTGAAAGTCTTTTTAATCAAAACACTCTCAGAGAGAATTATATTCTAATGTGTTCTGAAACAAATGTACATGACGACACTTTGGATACCAACATCACTGCAGAAGCGGTAGAACTAGCTATTGTAAAATTTAGCCACGGCCGAGCTCCAGGCCTTGACGAAACACCGGATGAACTCATACAATTAGGCAGAAAGTATCTTGTTCCCCATCTCATCAAACTTTTTAACGTTATTAATGACAAGCAAAATTTCCCCGAGGAACGGAGTCGATCGGTCATTGTACCAATATACAAAAGAGGAAATTCACTCGACCCCCGAAATTACAGGGGCATCTCGCTGCTAATCTTCATAAGCAAACTATTCTCATCGGTGCTGACAAACGGATTACAAAGCTGGGCAGAAAAAACAACAAAATATGTGTATAGCAGGCTGGTTTCCGAAGGGATCATTCAGCAATAGATCATAATGTGATGTTGCGTTTACTGTTAGTAATGTTTCTACGATACAGTCTGTTCTTTGGAATGGCTAGATATTTCTGTTTTTTGTTTTTCTTGGTGATTACTTCTTTTCGGCATAACACATAAGAATAGTGTGAATGAAATCTACATATTTATTGTACAGTAATGAAACTATTTCAAAGAAGAATTTTGTTAAAGTTTGCAAGTTTTCTAGGATGCCCAATTACTATCATACATTTTTTCGCGATTAATCAATGTTTCTGCCAATGTTTACTCCATAAAGTGTATATTCACGAGGTTTTCGTTTGCGGTAAACTATTTCCATATGGTAGTTCTCCATACTTGTCTACTTCAACTGTTTGCGGTAGTGCTGCTGGGAGAGCAGGCCAGAAATCATGTTTGAGTCCAATGAAACTCACGAAAAAGCAGCAAGCCAATCACCACGGCGAGCTTGAAGAAATATTACATTATCTGCAAAAGAAATGACACCTGTGGATGAATGAAGTTGTACGGCCATGCAGCTGTTGTGAAGGTTCCAGAACAAACCCGATCATTGTAGAGCAATCAGATTGTTTTTATCAGCCTCTCCGCTAGGTCGTTGCCCAGTTACATGGTTGAGTCGGGCTAAATTTGCCTTGGTTGCGTCACGTGACGTCAGTCGATTTCCAGCTCGAGAGTGAGAGTATGCTCAACTTCATTCTGGCAGGTTCTGGAATCTGTTTAAGGGTATATAAGCCCGACAGACACACACACACACACACACACACACACACACACACACACACACACACACACACACACACACACACACACACACACGAGGAGATAGGACAGAGTTAAGGTGAGAACTTAACTAGAGGATAAACGAGCCATCCTTTGTAAGGAGTGAGTCCTAAGCGGCACTGCGCATAAAGTGAAGTTACCACGACCATACGGTTTACTGTCACTGCTGTGTATCGACCAGTGTGTGAATAAAGTTTATCGAAAACAACCACCAGCGTTTGTGAACTTCGACATCCCGGCGAAAGCTAGGAGAATCCCCGTACAACAGGATGTTGAAAGAGAAGAGTGCAAAACAGCCTTTGTAGGCTATGAAAGACCATGGACCACAAAAAGCACAATAGCTTGTTAGAGTAAAAGCAAGTCAAGGCTCTATATCTCTACGGATTCGCCCTTTACAAATCGCCTTGGGCATCTTCGTACCCCCAATCCATGGGGGCTAAAAATTGACACCTCTGATTCAGTAACATTTTGCGATGGAAGTGTTGCAGTGGCAGATTTTTCTTTGTAATGCTTCAAAGATCTACTAAAGTAAAAGGTGTGTTTGCATGTGCATTCGTTTAAAATAGAATCGGGTCTATCTGACTGCACGCTAAGTTGAGGAACAACTGCAACATCATCTCGAAAACGTGCTACATGTCAATATGATATAGGAGATATGTCATTGTGATTTATATGTATTAGTTTTGCTGGATGGCTATGTGCAACTTTGTACACAACACACCTGCGCGCATGCACACACACACACACACACACACACACACACACACACACACACACACACACACACACACACACACACACATCTACCTTTTTCTTCTTCTTGTTAGATCCCCGTCGCGGGCGTCGAAGACGTCAATGGCGCCGAAGATGCGACTGCAGCCCGCACTGCGAAGCACAGAGGCGGTCACGGACCGGGCATGCCACAGCAGCAGCAGGATCCATCCTTCCCTTTCTGCGGGTAGCGCGTTTCTGGTCCAAACTTATCAGTCGCCGCTCTTGGAAGGCTGAGACACCCCGGAAAATGTCCGAGCACCAGGCACTACGGTCTGCAGACATGGACTCTCAGCCTGTGGCTTCGATGTTGCAAGTCTTGAGGTCGACCATTATTCCGTCCTGTAAGCGCTTGAATAAACCTCCAAGGACCCGTGCACCAGCAGCCAGCTCAGAGAGGAAGATGGTTTTGGGGAGGCAGTCATCACCCATCCTCGGGACATGGCCACTCCAGTGCAGTTGCTTCTTTATGATGAGGGCTCCTGTCCCCCAAATTTGGGTCCGTCGAAGCACTTCGGTTTTGGGATATCTGTCTACCCAAGATACATTCATTATTTTGCGGATGCATCGCAGATGAAATTGATCAAGGATCCCGAGTTGCCTGCGGTATACTGCCCAAGGTTTACAGCCACACAGCCACGATGTTAGGACAACTGCCTTGTTGACAGTGGTCTTAGTTGGGATGGTGAGTCCTCTCTCGCTCCACACTCGACTCCAAAGCCGTCCGAAGGATGCCCCTGCTTTGCAAGCCTGTAGGAAACTTCTTTGTCAATGCTGCAAGCAGGTGTTGGGCAGCTCCCAAAGTACGCGATAGTCTCCACACCTGCAACAAGACTTCAACCTCAAACACACACCAACACACACACACACACACCACACACACACACACACACACACACACACACACACACACACACCGACGAAGCCTACACTGGTTGAAGACCGTAGAATTTCATTCATTCATTCATTCATTCATTCATCCATTCGTTCGTTTATTGTTTTTTATTCACTCACCCACTCGTATCGGTAATGGAGGAAACTTAGTCATCCTTACACAGGTATATTTGCAAAGTCCCATCTTTGTGGAACACCCAACTTGCCATGACGGTGGTCAGACAATATTCCATCGGCAATGACGTACTGTTGCCATATTTGAAGAAAAAATGAGAGAGAGAGAGAGAGAGAGAGAGAGAGAGAGAGAGGGAGAGAGACAGAGACAGAGGCAGAGACAGAGACAGAGAGAGAGACACAGAGAGAGAGAGACAGAGAGAGAGAGAGACAGAGAGAGAGAGAGAGAGAGTTTTGAATCTCTAATTGCAGGGCAGCCGGCCCGTAGCAATGGTACAAATGCATAGTACATGTTTGCAACAAATACCTGTTAGACTGCATTTGAGCATATTTCTTTGCTGTGCAAACAAAACCTTACAAACACGATTGTTTCTCATAACAACAAAGGGACAGGGGGTTGGTGGGGATCAACACTTTAATTATGGGTCCCTGGGGGTATAAGGGATGGGGTGTGTATGAGAGAAAAATGTACAGTATCACCATCGTTTGCAAGTTGATCTCGGCGGCGTTTAAGGGCATAGTTGGTAAACACGGCAAAGTGGTTTGGTCTTATTATATCCTTTCCATCGAAAAGAAAAGTGAAACTCCTATTTTCTAGATTGGGTATGTACCTTTGAATGTATCTTTCTGTAAGATCATTATAGATATGACATTCTAACAGGAAATGATATTCATGTTTAATGAGATCTGTACAAAGTGGACAATGCCTATCATCTCGTCTGAACATATGTGTACGTCGATCACTTATTCCTAGTCTAAGGTATGTTAAAGCAACTCTGAATCTTCCTATCTCTAAATTAAGGTATTTTTTCATATTCAAATGACTCTTTGTGTGCACTGTACAGTAGGTAGCGCTCATTTTCCGTTATTTTGCTGTGCCAATCTTGTAGTTTTATTTTCAGCTTTCTGAGGAAGCTTCTTTCACAGTCTACTCCTCTATTAAGCCAGACAAAGGCAAAGCCTGATTTACACAGACTATCTCTGAAATATTTCAAACAGTTCATTTTGTCTGGTATTGCTGTACCTTCTAACATGCGTAGTGCTTGTCTAGGTAATCTGTCTTCAGTAATCTTTTATAGTTTGAAACAATAGTTCACGGCCCTTATAGTGCTGAGCAAGTATCCAGAACGGCGATTGTAATTTCGACAACATGGTTGTTGCCAAAATGGGTAATTCTGCTTTAGAGAATCTTATCTTATATGTTATTTACATCCCGCCGATAGACTCTACTTATTACAGAGACAGATAAATTAAATGTAATACACATTTACTTGAATAAATGTTGTTTAATGATTATGATGGGAACGAACAGGAAAATGACTACTGTTTGTGTCCTGTTAGCGCTTCTCTCCGATATTCACAAGATATGATGCCAAACCAGTTTGGAGAGATTTTAACAGAATTCAGGAAGGTATATCATATTTATATATTAAACGGAAGCAATAGGGGTGATACAGAAGGAAAGCTTACCTACGTCTCTCAACATGGAGACAGTGTGGTTGACTATTGCTTAAACACAAGTACTAGTATCAACACGAAAATCACGGTAACTATTGAATCTAGGGTAAAGTCCAGTCATAAGCCTCTTGTGATTCAGATAGGATCAGAAAAAAGGTTAGATACAGGAGCCAGTGGTGTACAGAGAGTAAATAAAATAATGTGGGACAGAGACAAAGAAGAGAAGGCTCTTCAAAATATGCAATCAACAGAGTTCAAAGCCTCACTGAGCTATGCTACTGCCACCATAAATACAGGGGTGAACACCTCGGTTTGATTAGTTACAGATGCTCTCCTCCAAACTGCCGTTTGTATGCGACGTACCTTCATTACGTACAGTCAGGGTGACGGTAGACAAGCTGAATTGTTTGATAAAGAATGCAAGGCCTCAAAACTGATGGCAAAGAAGGCACTCTCTGTTTATAAAAGACCTCTAAGAAAAGATAAAAAAGACATTTATGTACAATGCCGAAACGGTTATAAACAATTGATTCGAAATAAGAAAAGGATCACGCAGAAAAGCGGAGATGTTACCTCCTGAAAAACCTTAAACTCTGACACACTTTGGTACTTTCGTAGCAAGAAATCACGGAAAGAAGCACAATTTCTTGATATCAAAATTAAAGTGTGGAAAGCTTATTTTTAAAGTCTTTTTAATCAAAACACTCTCAGAGAGAATATATTCTAATGTGTTCTGAAACAAACGTACATGACGACACTTTGGATACCAATATCACTGCAGAAGCGGTAGAACTAGCTATTGTAAAATTTAACCACTGCCGAGCTCCAGGCCTTGACGAAACACCGGATGAACTCAAACAATTAGGCAGAAAGTACCTTGTTCCCCATCTCATCAAACTTTTTAATGTTATTTATGACAAGAAAAATTTCCCCGAGGAACGGAGCCGATCGGTCATTGTACCAATATACAAAAGAGGAAATTCACTCGACCCCCGAAATTACAGGGGCATCTCGCTGCTAATCGTCATAAGCAAACTATTCTCATCGGTGCTGACAAACCGACTAGATTACCCAGACAACCTAGGACAGTACTCTGTAGGGGTACTGTTTTTTACCGCAAAGCCCCGCAAGGCCTCGCAAGGCCTTGCAAGGACCCGCAAGGCCCCGCAGTTTTAAATGGTACTATGATTTCTCTTCTAGGCGATGCATTGCCCTCTGACCTCATCGCCCAGAGCAATGAGGGCGCGCATTCAAGGTCGGGGACTTCGACGTCATATGCTTCATTGAAGAGGTTACAATTTTAAATGTGGCATTTCACATATTCAAGCTTCTATAAACAAGGCCAATCAGATGATTGGAGTTATCAAAATAACCTTTATATATTTAAACAAGGACCAACTTTCTCACAGTCTCTCTAAGAGACTAGGAGAACAAAAACAAGGGGGCTTTGCGGGGCCTTGTGGGGCTTTTCGGGGCCTTGTGGGGCCTTGTGGGGCCTTGCGGGGCCTTGCGGGGCTTTGCGGTAAAAAACAGTACCTCTCTGTAGGGGAGAGGGCGCCGGCCTTGGGTTCCATCAAGGCATGTCCACCCCGGTTTCAGAGGTTGTCTGGTACCGCAGAGGGTTGGGCGTCTGCCTGACCGTCAGATCTGGGCAGAGCAAGCGAGAGCGGGGCCCTGCGGTCTCGCTGCCTCAGTGTGGCGCAATCTTCCACTATCCGTCGTTTTCACGTGACGTCAGCGAAACGTGTGCTCCGCATCGTCCGCCATGTTTCTACCCTAGCCGGTTGTAGTCAAGCAGCGACGAGCCTAGTCTGAGAGAGAAAAAGACCATGGTGATCTGTGCCATCAGTGGGTGTAGCAACAGGCCTGGTGGCAAAAAAAATGTGCCTATTGATCAGAAGATTACGTTTCACAAGACCCCAACCATTATAAAACACCTGGATGAGGAAACGAGACAGCTGAGTGCCGAAAGGAGGAGACTGTGGAAAGCTGCCATCTACAGAGAAAACATTGTAACCGAAGAGCAATGGGATAAGGCTATTGTTTGTTCGAGGCACTTTGTGGATGGTAAGTGCTTTTTTTCAGTTTTAAATGCCACTGGCTAAATTATGTTAAGTTTATGTTTGATTTGTATGTATGATTCAGAAGCTAACCGAAGCAAACAGTGCAAATTGTAGACAGTGCGAGTCAGAGTTGGGTTAAATTTCCATCAGTATGTAGTCTTAATTGTGTGCAATGGGATAAGGCTATCGTTTGTTCGAGGCACTTTGTGGATGGTAAGTGCTTTTTTTCAGTTTTAAATGCCACTGGCTAAATTGTGTTAAGTTTATGTTTGATTTGTATGTATGATTCAGAAGCTAACCGAAGCAAACAGTGCAAATTGTTAACAGTGTGAGTCAGAGTTGGGTTAAATTTCCATCAGTTCAGTATGACTGTGACACAAGTCGTCCAAACGTAATAATTGCAGTTATTCCTTAAAGTATGTGTGCATACATGTCTTAAAGGTCACTAACTTTGTGAATGAATCTTAATCGATACATGTATTATGTGTTCAACAGGCACAAAGGCCTACCTTCACATGCGGAACAGTCCATCATGGCTGCCTACCCTTCATTTGGGACACAAGTTGTCAAACCACACTCCGGACAAGGCCAAAGTTAGGTAAGTGATCATGTTTAAAAGCTTAGGATCACATAAATTTTTATGTTTAAGGCTTATCCAGCTGTATCAGTGTCTGAAAGCTCAGTGTTCTACCAAGTGGCGCGATTCAAATCCCTCCACAAACACAATCCAGTCCCCACCCCCTCACATATTAGTATTCATTTAATTTTTACTTCCGGCGCTGTGAGGGACAGGTCAGGACAGGGATTACCATGCTTCAGTTCCGAGTAAGTTCCTGAATGCACTGCATACTTTATTTGTCTTTCAGGTTTGAACGACTCCGTTCAAGGAGCAAGAGACCTGCATCTTTGCCTGCATCAACAAGTGCGAACAAGAAAAAGAAATCAAGTACATGTACAGGAGATGCAGAGGAAGCTGATGTTGGAACTGCTCTTGACATCACTGACGGTGATGGAGAAGATGGAGAGAATGTGGATAGTACTGAGCAAGAAAATGATGGTGGTGATGAACTTTTGGGTAGTGTGACTGATGACATTGATGCAAATGACCAGTTTGATGATGTCAGAAGAGAAGTTGCAGCCCAGACTGATTTGACCTCACAGGCCATAGACCAGGTGTTGGCTGATAATGCAGCAAGGGTTGTTGAGTCAGCAAAGTTGTCTGAGACCAAGAACATCTCTATTTATGTTAGGGAGTACTATACTGCAGACAAAGAAAAAATCAAATTTTACACTGGATTGCCAAGTCTAGCAATCTTTGATCTTGTTCTTGATTTGGTTTCACCCCACATGTCTAACCAAACTGTGTCACTCAGAAAGGAACAAGAACTGCTTCTCTGTCTCATCAAGATAAGACTGAACTATCACTTTCAGGATTTTGCATATCAGCTCAAGTTGTCTGTTGCTACTGTTACGAGGAGTTTCCACAGAACACTTGAAGTCTTGTCATCAAAATTGCAGTTCCTGATCAAGTGGCCAACTAGAGAAGAACTTCAGATTTCCATGCCCACGTGTTTTCGAGAGAAGTTTGGAAAAAAGGTAGCTGTCATTGTTGATTGTTTTGAACTTGCAGCTGAGAAACCATTTGGACAAGCAAATGCAATCCAAGTCTTTTCGAACTACAAACACTATCAAACAACCAAGTATCTCATCGGTATTTCACCTCAGGGATCAGTTTCTTTCCTTTCAGATGCTTATGGGGGGAGGGCTTCTGACAAATGCATGATTGAGGAAAGTGGGATACTCAGTTGTCTGATGCCTGGGGATGTGATCATGGCTGACAGAGGGTTCAACATAGAAGACCAGGTTCAGTTCTATCAAGCAAGGCTCTTGATTCCAAATTTCACTCATGGAAAGAAACAGCTGCACCCTCTTGAAGTTGAAAACACTAGGAGCATCGCTAGTGTCAGAATTCATGTTGAAAGAGTCATTGGCCTTGTACGAAGGAAGTTTGGCATCCTTCAGAAAGAAGTGCCCCTACAGTTTATGAGAAGGAAAAATGGTGAGCACTCTCCAACAATAGACAAAATAGTTCAAGTGTGCTGTTGTATTGTGAATTTGCATCAGTCCATTGTACCCTTTGATTGAATCTTTTTTCTGTTATGATGATGACTGGGTGAGCTGTGCGCAATGTGTTTACATCAGAACAGGCTAGATTTGAATTCTGTGCAACCTGTTACTGTGTACAGTAAGATGAAACCCATGTACTTGGTGAATATTGTTTGTAATAATTATTCTGCATTTTGATTGCGTTTGTTGGGTGTTAGCCAGTGAGAATAAAATAAGATGCATGAATTTTGAATCGGTGTGTCTGTGACATTGTTATGCAGTGCACCATTTTCCTACTGCAGTGCACCATTTTCCTACTGCAGTGCACCATGAATGTATAATGAATTTCTGTAAACATTAAACCTTGGGATGTACTGGACATTAATTCATCCCCTACAGTTTATGAGAAGGAAAAATGGTGAGCACTCCCCAACAATAGACAAAATAGTTCAAGTGTGCTGTTGTATTGTGAATTTGCATCAGTCCATTGTGCCCTTTGATTGAATCTTTTTTCTGTTATGATGATGACTGGGTGAGCTGTGCGCAATGTGTTTACATCAGAACAGGCTAGATTTGAATTCTGTGCAACCTGTTACTGTGTACAGTATGATGAAACCCATGTACTTGGTGAACATTGTAATAATTATTCAGCATTTTGATTGCGTTTGTTGGGTGTTAGCCAGTGAGAATAAAATAAGATGCATGAATTTTGAATCGGTGTGTCTGTGACATTGTCATGTTTGTTCAAAAGTGAATGATCAGACTATTATTTAGTCTGTGTGCAAATGGGACACACACTATTGACTGAAAGTCCAAGAACTTAAAAAAAAATCATTTTATTTCGCATCAGCAATATTTTATGTTACATTTACATCATCATTCTTAACTACAAATCTACAACATTCCCTACACACTCTATAAAATGACAGACATCAAAGTTTCAAGAGACAGGTTACACCCTCCTGCAGTGCACCATTTTCCTACTGCAGTGCACCATGAATGTATCATGAATTTCTGTAAACATTAAACCTTGGGATGTATTGGACATTAATTCTGAAGTTAAATGCCAAGATCGCTGTATTATTATTAATATTATTAAGGACATTTCGTACGCCTAATCTAAAAAAATGCCCTAGGCATTTACATATACAAAATACAAGCAAACAGGAAACAGCACCAACCGCAAACACATCCACACATCCAACACACCAAAATTACAGCAGAGCACTTCAACTTGTCTCCATTTATTACAAGCTAAAAGATACGACAGAGACAATAATATGGTAAATGAACTTCCACAAACAAATAAGTTGAAAAACATTACAATCAGGCCCCGACTGTCCACACCCACAGGGCAAATTAATGACAGTGGAAACAGAACTATACCACATAAACTTTCAAAGATTAGTGAAAACATTTTACAACCAGTACCACACCTTCCACATAGCAAGTGATTTAGTGAAATCATCTTAGCACCATCATCAAACTTTTCACTGAGCAAATGATACATTTTAGAATCAGTATTACACCCTACCACTGAGCAAATGAATTTGTCAAACACATTTATAATCAGTATCACACACTCTGCAAAGCAGATGAGACAGTGAAAACACATTAGCACCAGTATCACACCTTCTACTGAGCAAATGATACATTTTAGAACCAGTATCACACCTTCCATGGAGCAAAATAATTACAGTCAAAATATAACCCCATAAACTTTCAAAGATTAGTGAAAACATTTTACAACCAGTACCACACCTTCCACATAGCAAGTGATTTAGTGAAATCATCTTAGCACCATCATCAAACTTTCCACTGAGCAAATGATACATTTTAGAATCAGTATCACACCCTACCACTGAGCAAATGAATTAGTCAAACACATGTATAATCAGTATCACACACTCCGCAAAGCAGATGAGACAGTGAAAACACATTAGCACCAGTATCACACCTTCTACTGAGCAAATGATACATTTTAGAACCAGTATCACACCTTCCATGGAGCAAAATAATTACAGTCAAAATATAATCAGTACAGACAGAAGCTGAAGGATACAAATTCAGTAATTCACTTTGCACACACCACGCTGAACACTTCTCTAGCATTACTGCAGCAGTCAAATTTCACAAAAACAAAGCATCCATAGACATGAATGATGCAATTCAATATCTCACACACACAGCTCAAGAAACCATACATGAAAACCTATCACACAACATTTTTACAAGCATGACAAAGCCAGCTCCCTTTGGGAATGCGCTTCATGCCCAAACAATCAGTGTGGAACCACTTTGACGCACAGTTTTTGTTGTCACATTGTATCATCATGCGTCCATCATCCAGGCCCTGACACACACAAAACCTGGGCATCGGAGTGACAGTCTTGTCCTGTGTAGTAGCTGCTGGAGTGATGGCTTTTCTGGAGGAAAAGTGTTTGGCCAGCAACTCTGGCAAGACACACAGCTTGTGAAACAGAGCAGCTTTTCCACATTTTCTTTGCCAGAACTGGCTGTCTGAGAGAATTCTGACGACAGCAAGGGGCAGGTGGGGAGAGAACACAATTAAGTCGCAGTATTCTAACCCTGAGATGGCCAGCTGGTATTGAACTTGATAATAATATTCATGTTCAGTGTTCAGGCCAGTTACCACTCCATCCCTGCTTTCCAGCCAGTCAATGTCAGAGTAGGTTGCACTGAGCTTGGAAAGCTTGTGTGGACACTTTACTTCCAGGCAACCTTTGCCACAGCACTTACAGCTGACCAAGCCATCAGGGGAGGCCCCAAAAGCTGGATATCTTGGGTTTAACAGCAGTCCAGACTCCTTCACCACTAGATCTTCGTGAGCCGGGCTCTGTGTGACTCTGTAGGCAGCCAGCGCATCTTTTTCATGAGTGATGCCCCACTGCATGGCATCCGGAATTTTCTTCCCAGCATGGCTTGTTGATGGTGCGCACATCTGCTTCAGGAGGCTCAATGATGGCTTGGATGTTGCCGTCCTGCAAGCAGCCTTGAAGTTGGATGCAGTAATCCGCCCAGCTCTCATCATGGACAACAGCCTGCACTTCCTCTGAGCCCTGGTCTGCATCTCCACCACCTAAAATAACAAAACACATTTTATTAATTAGTAGTATCAAAACTGAATAAAATTGAGAAATACTTGTAGGCCTGCTGAACAATCGCTGGAAATTACCTTCCAAAAAATGTTCAGCATTTCTACATTTTTAAAGCCATAGGTCTCTTCTGCAGCATTAATTAGTTCGTATTGTTTACCTGTATCAACAAAGCAACACACATGTAGGTAAAGTGATTTAGTGACGATTGGCTTCACTCTTCCAACATAGAAAAAAATTATTTGTAGTTGTATTCGCGCTTCCATGAGAAGGTCGATAAACAAACCCATGAAGTAAACAATTATCTATACACAATATGTACCTCTGCCTGATCCTCAGTGAAGTCCAGGTTCACAGCCTCACATTCTTGCTGGATTTGTTGCTCCATAGCAGTCTGCAAGTCAGGCTTGAACAGTTTGTGCAGCTGAGGCGGAAGACCAATCTTCGATGCCTGTGGTTCAAAGTGCCTCGCATACTCAGGCACAATGGACAAAACCACAGCATCCGGCTGGATGTCATGCAGCTTGCGGAAAAACTCCTGTTCCTCCTGCTTGGTTGCTGCTGAAGTCTTGGGCCGCTGCATTTCAGGCTCATCACCTCCGTCTGCATCCAATGTAGACTTCTGCTTCCTTTTCTTAGCTGCAGACTGGAAGTCTATATCTTTTAATTTCTTGAACTGGGTGTCCAGCCTGGCTGTTGTTGGAAAAATCCAGTAGGCAGGCAGATCCGTAGGAGAGGTCTCTGAGCGCACTCGGGCGCAGGTCTCCAGGCAGAACAGCACAGCAGCGATGTGGGTGCATGCCTCTGCCAGTCCAGCCATGCAGGTGCAGTGTGCTGATTCCACAGCGCCGTCCTTGGAGATGATGACCCATGGCTCCAGAGGTGTGTTGTTGACAGCGTAGGAATGGGTAACCTACACAAGAAAAGGAAAAACTGTTTAAGAAGATGCGATGATGCAAGTTCTTCACTGGTCTCTGTTACATTTGTTACACACACACACAAGTATTGTATAAAGCCATTCTTTCTCACTCTGTTTACATGCTAATTGCTTTACCTACAGCTGTATCAACCCAAAACTAAGTTACCTGTGTGCCCCAAGACCCCATATGTATCAAGATTATAGATATTTTACACAATATCAGTTTTTAAACATGTGAAGTTGTAAGCTTCTATTATTTATAGATTTGTTTTTGTGCAGTACTGCGCATGCATCTCTAAATCTCATCATTTATTTCATATATTTTTGATAATTTTGATATGTTATTATTCGTCTATTGTTCTATGACAGAAACTACATTTCCTGAACTTTTGCTCAATGAAACTGTATCAGTTGTGGGTTTGTAGTCAAAGTAAGCCTATGACACTTCAAAACTTACCGTTGTATCCAGGGTAAACAAAGGAAAGTATGCCTGAATTGTCACTGAATTAATGTTAAAAAAGTAGATTAAACAAAGTTATGCTACAGCTCACTTTTGCTCTCAAGAGATGAAAGCCGTTGATTTCCTTGTGTAGCATCTCCCGAATCCAGTCCTCTTGTGATAGCTTGTAGGCATCCAACGACTTGAACGCCTTCATCTGTGTCTTTGAATACCAAGATGTGCTGTTCAAAATAAAGCAAAATTACATTTAATGCAATGTCAACAATTCACCTACTCACACTCAAGATTGAACAAATTACATCACTGGTAAGGCCCAGTCCTGGCTGGACAATCTGGAACAAGAAGTGTCCCAAGTGACTAGACCTATCAGGCTACCTGTTAGGTTGTTTTTTTTTGTTTTTTTTTGGGGGGGGGGGGGGGGGGGAATGGGGATTTAGGCGGTTAATTATGTTGTAGGCTTAGAGTTGACTTCGAATCACACCTGAACACTTTACAAGAAAAAGGTAACCATGGATTGGAATGTTCAGCCTTATTTTTCTTCTTCCAGTGTATCCTAAATGTAGGCCTATTCTTGTCTTTGAAGAGTTATTTTCTTCTCCCATTTTACATTGTACAGCGTGACATTAAATGAAAAATTATGTTTATGTGTGTACTTTGAATCTGCTTGGATTGTCCGTGTGAGTGTATGTGTCAGATGGACGTTTGAACGTTTCCTTGTTCAGTCTTATTTTGCACATTAGTTGGCTTGTGATATTGAACCATTCTTTGTTTTTCTATCGACACATTGGGAACAATGCACCATTTATAACTGGTCACTTAGGATATCCACAACTGAAAGACTTATGCCGCCTGTTGAAATGTCGTGCCCCTCCTCCTTCTCTGGAGTTAAGCGCCTGACCATATTATGCTAAATGAAACTAATTCATCACAAGTTGCAATCCACTCCGCATTAGAAACAAAACAGTTCTAAAACGTGAGCAAAGAAAAGAGCGGAGCAATCATTCGTAAAGACGTCAGATACATTCGTCTCTTGGTTCAGGAGGTTTTCGCTTCCGGCGGAGGATTTTGTAGACAGTGGCGGCGATATCATTATCTTCCAAATGTTCTCCGCCTCCGACCTGCGTTCTCAAAGCAAGTCTTGACGCGCGTGCGGCTTGGCTCAGCGAGAGCACAGCGGCGCCAATGACATGCACGTGGGCGGGTTGACTGGGAGTTCTGTGCCGCGTAGCTAAGACGCGAGGTCCTGCGAGGTCAACATGTGTCAAGATTTGCATACCTATCTCATCAGATGAAATGCTGCGGTCTTTGTGTTTTCGGTGCCTGCTCCAGTGGCACCCACACAGCCAGCCCCAAGCAGCATTTACGTTACCTTTACATCTACTTTCTCCATGTTGACACACCATGACGCAGGCCTATTCCTCGCAGGATATCTTGGCTTTCCTCGCGTCTATGCAACACGCCCCACAGCGAATGACTCGACCCTTCCCTCTGTGACGTCACAATCCCTCCCTCCTCCCAAGCGCCTCCCACTAGGTCCCGGATATGTAAGGCGGCTGTGGCCGAGCAGTCGACAATTCACTGAACGCGCAGAGCTGATATCACATCGACTATTCCAGCAGATATATCGCTTGAAAGATTTCTTTTTCCGAGAAGTTTGGTTTACCGGCTGATTTCGCATTGTTGAAAGTTCAGATTACTTTGGAAGTTCTCCTGAGTCTTCTTCGAGTTTGCAAGTATGTATGTGCAGAATTGCGTGGTTGTTCTTCTGGTGTGTCTGACTCTGTCAGATCAGGCTGCGGTCCCAGCACAGAGGTCCCCAGTAAGTGACTCTCTCTCTCTCTCTCTCTCTCTCTCTCTCTCTCTCTCTCTCTCTGTGACCGTCTGACTGTCTGTCTGTCGGTCTGTGTGTGTGTCTGTCTATCTGTCTGTCTGTCTGTCCGTCTGTGTGTGTGTGTGTGTGTGTGTGTGTGTGTGTGTGTGTGTGTGTGTGTGTGTGTGTGTGTGTGTGTGTGTGTGTCTGTCTGTCTGTGTGTGTGTCTTTCTGTGTGTCTGACTGTGTGTCTGTGTGTCTGTCTGTGTGTCTGTGTGTCTGTCTGTGTGTCTGTGTGTCTGTGTGCCTGTCTGTTTGTCTGTGTGCCTGTCTGTCTGTGTGTCTGTGTTTCTGTCTGTATGCCTGTCTGTGTGTCTGTGTGTCTGTCTGTGTGTCTGTCTGTTTGTCTGTCTTTCTGTCTGTCTGTTTGTCTGTATGTATGTATGTATATATGTATATATGTATGTATGTATGTATGTATGTATGTATGACGTGGCAAGATGGCGGATGGGTCAGTCAGGCTTTTCCTGCTCTGTGCCATTTTCATCGCGTTTGCCCCTTCATCCGTCGTCGCTGACGTCGAAAATTCAGCTGTGAGAAGAAGAAAGGACCAAGACGCCATGGGACTTGTGGAAACTACACAAAACTGCCCTGTGTTAGACATCGAGACATGTCGCCAGGATAACTTTGTGAAGCTCTTAACTGTCGATAGCCTGCTGTATCTGGGACCGATAACCATGAGACTCTCGATATCGTGCGCGATTATGGTGCTGTGACGCGTCTCTTCTTGTTCGGATTTCGCGTAATGGTTTCTGCGGTCTCTTGGATGTTTCATTTTCTTGTCTATTTGATGTGATATTCTCAGTGCACCGAAGTGTGTATTTTTTCGAGAATAAAGTCAATTTGATATGCATGTGTGTGTGTGTTTGTCTGTTTGTCTGTCTGTGTGTCTGGTCTGTCTGGTCTGTCTGGTCTGTCTGGTCTGTCTGTCTGTCTCTCTGTCTGTCTCTCTGTCTCTCCTTCTGTCTCTCTCTGTCTCTCCTTCTGTCTGTCTGTCTCTCTGTCTGTCTGTCTGTCTCTCTGTCTGTCTCTCTGTCTTTCTGTGGGTCTGTGGATCTGTCTGTTGGTCTGTATGCCCACCGCCCGCCCGCCAGTCCGTCTGTCCTTCCGTCCGTCTGTCCGTCCGTCCATCCGTCAACCCGTCCGTCCGTCAACCCGTCCGTCCGTCAACCCGTCCGTCCGTCGACCCGTCCGTCCGTCAAACCGTCCGTCCGTCAACCCGTCCGTCCATCCGTCCGTCCGGCGGTCGGTCGGTCGGTCGGTTGGTCGGTCGGTCGGCCTGTCGGTCGGTCGGTCTGTCGGTCTGTCGGTCTGTCTGCCTACAGCGTATTCAGTGTCTTCGCCAAAATTATGTTTCTTCCACAATCTGTTTGCTATAAAATGTGCAATGCCTAATTCCTCGCTCCTGTCTTCCCTTCGTTTACATTCTTTCCATTTCTCTCTGCTCATCTGCATGCTACACCTGCTCTTGGTGTTCAAGCTCCACAGCCTACTCCTGTTTTACAGGCTCCCTTTGTTTTCATTTACAATAGTCCTGCCGTATTCTCCCCTACAGCTCTCGCTCCTCTCCAATTCTTACATCCATAAAAAGCAATTTTGGAAAGTGGCATTAACTGACGTC
>JAWQFJ010026799.1:35000-47500 GCA_034096865.1 Theodoxus fluviatilis | reverse complement strand
TTACACAAAAATAGCTCATTAGCTCATTGTTGTGAGGAGCGAGACACGTTGCGCCCCAAGCGGCTAGAACTATGGGGAAGTAATCACAACGCTTAGAGACATGTAAAAGTGCTTGTTTGTCGACGCGTTTCTGATGCGTTCCGATCATTTTTGTGAATACATTTACGGTGTAATGTGTAATAAAATGATTTGCTGCAATAATGGGGGTGTTTTGGCTTTGTTTTTTGTAGCAGGCGTTGTGAAATCGAAATATTTGGTTCATCGAAATGGATGGTTCTGCGCATGCGCGTGAGCCTATAGTCCGTTTAAACATTGCTCTGTCAGTGGAGACGCTACTGACTTCGCACGCCCGGGGAGTTATGCCAAAGATCCGGCCGCGTTAAAGCATGCAAAAAATATGAATTAGATTAAAAACTAATCGAAAATAGTCATATTAGACTGTTTTAACGTATACTTTCTGCACAAAACCCACAGAAGATAAGTAAACAAACCTCACCGTATATACCTAGATGGCTAGCAGACGAATAATCTTTGTCTCCACTGACAGAGCAATGTTGAAACGGACTATAGGCTCACATTTCGATGAACCAAACATTTCGATTTCACAACGCCTGCTACAAAAAACAAAGCCAAAACACCCCCATTATTGCAGCAAATCATTTTATTACACATTACACCGTAAATGTATTCACAAACATGATCGGAACGCATCAGAAACGCGTCGACAAACAAGCACTTTTACATGTCTCTAAGCGTTGTGATTACTTCCCCATAGTGCTAGCCGCTTGGGGCGCTGCGTTTCCGAGCGTCTTGTAACTTTATATAGCAAAAGCTCGGCATGAGCTATCTTTGTGTAACCTATAATCTTTGATGTGATTCACTCCTGAACGGCAATTTTGGGACGTGATTCACTCAGCGCTGAGCAGCGCTGTGAATCACCAATCCGACGTGATTCAGATGATTTTGCATCACATTAAAAATGGCGTCTTCGATCCCGCACTGGTCGTCGACGCGTAAAATAACCCTCAGAAACATCATTTTGGGACTGGACCGGGCTTTATTTGCCCCAAGCGCTCTGTTTGTGCGAGTAATGGCAAGTAAGGAAGACACAGTAGTAGACTTTATTCATGCAGAATACATGTAAACGTGCATAAACGATCTGTGGCAAAGAAAACACTTTCTTCGCGTCTATCAACACAACATGGGGCGCAGAAGATTTACCTCCCCTTTAACAAGTGAAGCGCTGCACTACATCTTAGGCGTTCAGGAGTGGCAAAGAGCACTCAATTGCCAACATGAAGCTCTCATGCAGCGCTGAGTACTTCTGAACAAACCTCAGGTGACGCTGAATCCTTACGTGCTTTGAGGTTCACGGGTCCTTGCGTGGACGATGTCGATTCACATGGCGGGGGTGGAAGCTAACTCTTGTTCATGGAATCATTTATCGAGCTTTCAATGATGCCACTTGCTTCAGGAATCAGCTTACGCTTTTCTCTCCAGTTCTTAGAGTGCACGTCGTCTCTTGCGCGCTTTGACGGCGATGTATGAGGGTTGGAGGGCATTTGTTGAGGTGGAAGATTCACTGGAATGGATGGACTCGTCCATTTCAAAGTGATGACAACTTCACCGGAATTACAAGAGTTAACGCACCACTTTTCCAAACAGTGGGTGTTCAAAAAGATTCTCACCACATTTTGTAGCACACTAGGGAGGTTGTCGCCAAACATCGTTGTCCACTGTGCGTCAGAAACCCAAGCACACAGATTTTCTTATGTGACGATGCTGCAGACACGTTCGTCTTCACCAGTGACTATGAGAGAATGAGTGTGTGTGTGTGTGTGTGTGTGTGTGTGTGTGTGTGTGTGTGTGTGTGTGTGTGTGTGAGAAAGAGAGAGAGAGAGAGAGAGAGAGAGAGAGAGAGAGAGAGAGAGAGAGAGAAGGGCGGGGCGGGGCAGGGCAGGGCAGGGCAGGGCAGGGCAGGCAAAGCAGGGCTGAGCTGAGCTGAGCTGAACTGAACTGAAGTTTCTTGCATAGGCCATTGGCCCATTGCAAATACAAACGATCTTCGCAATGCCTTGCAATATACTTGTGGTGGAGTGGCCAAGGCTTGGGCACAGGCATGAGACAAATATCGTCGCTGCTTTCCACAACTTCATTTTAACCCATGGGTACATGAACTGCTGGATGGTCTCAGGCCGGATGGTAAATGACCTAGACCAACCCAAGACCGTGGCGACAGTGGTCTCTCAACCCAGATGGGATGGGGTCTCTCTCGGCCTGCCGACAGTCCCATCTTATCAAAGAAATGTGCGGACACCAGGGCCCGTATTCACAACGGCGATTTATCTTTTTAACACTCGATTTATCCCCTAGCCCCGCGTTATCTTGATCGGTTAGATAAGGTACGCTCGTCAGAGGATCCTAGGTTGCGCTTTGCTATATATACTGGTTTCCAGCCAAGGGAGAGCGGAACAGGCAGTTGGAATCGTCTGAGTTTAGAGATAAATTGGAGTTAAAATAAATTGCCGATAAATCGCCATTGTGAATACGGGCCCAGGGGAGCAAGGCTTAGAATCAGTAGTTATAGAGTTAGTGGTTTGACCTCATTCATTAACACTTTTAATTAGCTGACCATTAACTTTTTAATTTAGTTGCTGTGAGTGTTGCCTTTTTAGTGAGCGAGGGAGCGAGAGAGTCAGAGGCAGCCAGCGTGTCTGCCTGCCACCTTTAAATTCAATATTCCAGCCTGTCTAATTTAAACCAGCCAGGTGTTTTTCAGAGAGACCCGAGCACCCCTTAATTGACCGTCTAATTATTTTTAATGAAATATTCCCACAGTTAAAGAGAGGGATGGATGGATGGATGGATGGATGGATGGATGGATGGATGGATGGATGGATGGATGGATGGATGGATGGATGGATGGATGGATGGATGGATGGATGGATGGATGGATGGATGGATGGATGGATGGATGGATGAATGGATGGATGGATGGATGGATGGATGGTGTTTTACAGCCTATCAGCCTTTGAAGGCTATGTAAAGCCACAAAGCATGAAAATCACTACAGCATTTTAGAGTAAACGCAATTCAAGTCACGGTGACCCTAGTCATTCGCCTCTTACAAATCACGTAGGGGGACGCAGTGGGCACAGTTAAAGGGAAATAACTTGCTTGTCACTGCCAAAATTGACGGCCATATCAGTGACAAGGTCATTAGACCTAATTCTGTGACTCACTTGGCATATCGAGTGCTAAATGCTTCCAGCTTAGCAGCGAGCTCGCATAAATTTAATTCCAGCAGCTCAGGCAAAAATCAACACACCATGCCAAGCTCTCCCACAGCCTTCCCCCCCCCCCCCCCCCCCCCCCCCCCCCCCCGCCTGCCAGGCCTGCCTCTGAATTGTAAACAACCACAAGAATTGCCGGGGGGAGAGACAACAGGTTTGGGGGAGTGGAGTGACCCCCATACGGCACAATAACACCAGACTAGGAGACACTTAATGTATGTTTGACTACTTAGCTTTCCTGGCTGTGTTGGGTTAATACAACCCACCCTGCAGCAGGTGAGCGGCTGGCAAAAGCCCCCCCCACCCCTCTTTCCTGGTGTGCGGCCTTGCCCACGCAAAGGGCACTTCCGCTCTGTTTTCCTCTAGATGTTGCTCTTGCAAGGTCAGTGTTTGCGCTATCTCTCTCGCTCTCTCTCTCATAGAGAGCTGTAATTAAGTGAACACTGTCTGCATCTGAAAAATAATGCAGTGAAGAAGCTTGAAAGCAGAAACAGTGTAAATTTCACTCTGGAATCCTACAAGGTAAGTCTCTCTTCTTCACTGAATTTGCTAAGTTTTTCAATGTCTTTGAGAGGCATCCAACTGTTAAACTTTGAAGCATAGCCTTTCCATTTCACGAATGCGTGCTGCTTTTTGTAATTAAGTTTGATTACCCTTTCAATTATAAACACAGTGTGTGATGATTTCTGTAACTCTTCACTGTAAATACTTCCTTGAATTGCTTCTCCTTGTAAATCTTTCAGCTTCTATGTAACAGGGCTTGTTTTTTATTTGATTTAATTCTAAAAAGTTCCTCTATACACGGCTTTACATCTAGGCCAGAATCAAGCTATTAAATTTGGGGAAGCCTGCTGCGGCACTATCTGTCCCTTGGCTGACCCTGTGTCTGACCCTTGATACTGCCCCTCAGTATTCCAGCCTCCACAGCACTCTTTGTCTTTGCAAATCTCCAGTGGGGAGAGCCATATTTTGTGCTATTTTGTTGGAGCCATATCTTCGGCTACCCATTTTTTGTGGATGTGAAAATTTCATGAATTATAGAATATTAATCAGTCTTTCAAAGGAAGTTAATTTTAGAGATGTCAGTCACAGCCTTATTTAGTAATTAGTTGGGAATAGAGCACACCAGTGATGTGACAAGTTGTAGGGAGTCTACACTTGCTGAGCATTACAGGAGACTTAAAGTGTTGTGTAGAGTGTGTGGTGAAAGACTAGCAAAGAAGTATGATTCCAGAAAGGCGAAACTGTGCTCTAACTTCACCAAGGACATGACCAAATTATACAACATTGACGTAGAAAAAGACTGTGAAGACAAGCATTCAGCTTCATTTTGTTTAAAATGCTACAGAAAACTATGTGGTTTGAGATCAACTTCTGCTCCATCTACTGTCACACGTGCTGCTGCCAAAACCTGTGTGGAAAAGTCGTCTCATTTGGCAGAGCTATGGACTGACTCTGGATATTCGCAATTGCAGTGTGTGCTTCCAGTTTGAAAATCAGAGTGCACCTGGTCGACATACCAAGCCAGAGAAGCCACTGTTTGGGAAAGGATGCACAAGCAACAACGCAACCATGGAACATCCTCACCAAGTCTGGTCGTCGATGATGATGATCCGTTTCTACCACCCCAAACCTCTACTCCCATCAAATAAAGAGCAACAGCATGTACGCAGATGTCTCCAGTGGAGAAGAGGAAAACTCTGGTTGATGCAGCTACTTCTCCCATCGATTTGAAAGTCCATCCAGCCAAGAGAATAAAACTCTCCTCAGCTCGGAGTTGACTATTCGTCCACTAGACGAAGTCAAAACACCACTGACCAAAAATGAAAGGAAGTGTCACACCCACTTGACAAGGATCATGTTAACTGAATCACAGGACAAGAGCACTCTTCGATGCCAAACACACGGCCAGCCACTAGTGTTCAAGAAAGTAACAGTTCCTCAAAAGTCATCAGAAGATGCAACCTCGCCTTCATTTATTGTTAAATTCTTTCTCTTTCATATGATGTATAGCATACAGCCATAAAAATTGCAGTCTTGTGATGCAAGCATGTACAAAATAATGATGTGTTGCTTTGCAGATTGAATCGGTCATGTGTGCTCCTTCATATGGGAGACTTCTACCTCTCTCTGCATATGGTATGCTGTCATAAAATGGCATGTGTTTGGTGTCTGTGGAAAGCTTATGATTAGCTCTCTTCGTTAATACAGATTTCATTGCATTGCAAAACTAACTATTTAGTATATCATGAAGCGTACAATGCTAGGTGTCAACTGCTCTGAGACTGCGCAAGAGCGGCTGGCAGCCTTTCTTTGCTATTAACCAGTGACAGGCTGGTGTAATCTAATTATAGAGGAGCTGTGGGCATGATAAGCAAGGGCCAGCAGTGAAACAGGAGATGCCTTGCAGGCCTCATGCAAGCAGACTAAAGAGCCTAGTCTGAACAGGTGTGTGTAAAGTTCGGGGTCAACCCCTTTTCAAAGGTTTTTTTTCTTTTTTGAGATGCGCACAAGATCACTAACTTTGAATTTTGGTTTAGACTCTATCACCTTCTCATTCTGAAACAAGGTAAGATAAACGTTCTGCTTGTTTCTTTGATGCTTGTGTAGGAGTCATACCCAAAGATCTATGAAACGTTCAATCATATCAGGTAAAATAGCAAGATATCTGTATGTATTGTTGGCAGTGAAGTATTTCCACATTTGTGTTTTTAATGTTCGATTAAACCTCTCCACAATAACTGCTTCACCCTCATTGTATGTGTGAAACATTTCTATTCAGTTATCTTTGAGAAAGCCTTTGAATGTTCTGTTTAAAAATTCACTACCCTGGTCTACCCAGAGGAAGCCAGGCTTTCTTTCCCCTTTCAAAATGGTTTTAAAAGCTTGAACAATTTCAGTCCCTGTCTTATGCTTGATTGCTACACTCCATGCAAATTTGCTGAATACGTCGATGATATTTAAGAAAAATCTTAACCCCTTGTTTTGCTTGCTGAAGGCTTGCATGACAACAAGATCTGCACTCCAAACATTGTCAATACCACTTGAAATAACTCGGCATTGAGAAAACTTTCTTTTAATTGGTTTATGTAGTTCCTCAGCTAATTGATCCGTCCATTTTCCCAACACCTCTTGCTGTTTCCCAGACCATTCTTATGTTTCAAACTGATCAGTGGTCTGACTACTAATGCCTTGGCAGCTTTCTTGCCCAAAGTCTTGTCAGTGTGTTTTGATAACTGCTGTAGCATTTTTTCATCAGCCTGATTTTTGTTTTCATAAGTGTGTGCAAAGTCGTGGTCTTTACAGATTTCATCCAGTTTATTAACTGGTGGACCATTGTCTAAAGAATTGCCAGGCCCACAGTAATTGTATCCTGGCAATGTTAATCCTTTCTTTGGTAACAGAGGTAACATGGCTTTGTGAATGTCTATTGCACCTCCTTCCTTTTGAGGCAAGAATTTTGTTTTTCTAGAATTACAGACAGAAAACAGTGATCTAGCTATTTCTTACCATTTTGGGTTGTTCCTAAAGTGATATATTTAGAATCTGTAACTGCTTTACACTTCAGACAGTATGATTTCATATTAATATATACTTCACAAACCTTTTGCATAATCATTGATTATAATTATATTTACCATGCTAGGCATGAGTGTAAATTGGAGTAAGATTTCCATAGGTGTTTTTCCCATTGTTCTGTAATATCTGCACATGACAGAATCCAGGTTCTGAATTTGGGCTGCATTATACACAATTTCATTTTTGCTTTTTCTAATGTATTTTACAACCACATCAGTTGGAGGAACACCAAATGGGTCAAAATATTCATACTTATTAGAATCAGTGTACATTGCAACCCAGTGTGTCCCAGATCCAGCAATGTAGTCTTGCATATTAATGACCATGCATTCATTTTTAGCAGGCTTAGCTGGTAGCATGTCTTCGGAAAAGGTTCCTCTGTAGTTTTTTTTACTGACTTTAACATACAATCAATGTCATAATTAGTTAATGGGTGCCAGGGAGGGCCAGACCACTGCCTGCTTGAGTTCCTGGCAGGACAACCCCCTTGCTGTCTTTTTTTTATCCTTTACCCCCCAAAAGACGAGGTAGAATAGATCCTGCAAGACAGGCAAGAAGCATAGGCCAGAAACCTCCCATCTTGCTCAGTTGAGCTTTAGACATAGTTAGTTTACGTCCTTTATTCAGTTTTCTGTGTATATTTATTTTTGCAATCTCTCTGGTTGTTATCATTAACTTGTCTGTACCAGTGAGTTGACTAGGGCCAAGTAAAAGCTTTATACCAGTTTTTTTATTCAAAGCCTCAGCTATCTTTTTCTTTTGATTTGTTGTAAGACTGATCGAATATTCTGAATACATTTATAAAATCTTATATTATATTTATAGAAGTGCTCCAAGTATGGGGATGCTGTTAAAGGGTGAATTTGGCCCCAGGAGAAGCCCTTTTTCTCGACTATCCCAACCAGCCACTGCCTTGCTTGTGGCCCCATGAATTGCTCCTGCTGCAGCTAATCCCAATGAGGATAAAACACTTTTAAGAATAGTGGGAGCAACCCTATCAATGAGTGAGTCAAGAGTACCAAGAAAACCACCCTTATTTTGCACTTGAGTTTTGGACAGCTTTAACGTCACAGATTTTTTGCTTTTTCTTAGTTTGCCAATCTGTCTTTTTGTAAGTCCTAGTGTACACTACTCAAAAGAATTCAAGGGCCTCCTTCTTTTTTGGCACTGTTTACAAGAACTCTGTTTTAATAAAAGACACGTCTTTTTTGGACAAAATAATTGTTTCAAATGAATCCCAATGTGCAGGCCAAGGTGTTTTTTTAACAGTGTTGAGATCAGTTCATGAGAACTGCTTAACACTGGGCCACAAAAGAAACGTAAAAATCTCGTTAAAATGTTTAATTTCTAAACGCCTGTGGCTGACCAAGCAGACAAGTGCAGACTAAAAACTGCTCTGCAAGTGCAAGCTGAATCTTTTCTGAGCATATGTCAGCCAGTTGCACTGATGAGTGGCCAATTGAAACACAGTTTTTTTTGTAATTTTCAACCATGCCCCCAAGACGCCGCCTGACTGACGCTAAAAGAGGAATGGCCATTGTGTGGCTGAGTAAAGGTGTGGCAGTGCGGGAAGTTGGCAGGCGACTCCGAGTGACACATTCCATCATTCACAGGCTAAGAGACCGCTTTCATGGAACTGGAAGTGTGCAGGAGCCATGCAGGCCTGGACGCCTGTGACTCACGACCAGACAGCAAGACCGTTACGTCATCCTGTTGGCCCTACGCAACAGAACCGCCACTGCCAACATGCTCAGAGGGCAGCTGTGGGCAGCCAACAACGTTACCATCAGTGATCAGACTGTTCGCAACCAACTGCATGCCGTTAACATGCGATCAAGGGGCCCAGCGGTGCGACCGCCCCTCACCCAAGCTCATCGGGCAGCTTGCCTGGCTTGGACACGACGTCATTTGGCCTGGATCAGGCAACAGTGGTCCAGGGTGCTTTTTACCGACCAGTCCTGCTTCACCCTGTCCTTCAACGATGGTCGAATTCGCGTCTGGAGACGAGCTGGAGAGCGCTTCTTCAACGCAACGATCGTGGAGCATGGTTGCCATGGCAGCGGTTCTCTGATGGTATGGGGTGGCTTCAGTCTCAACCACAGAACCCCCTTGCACTGCGTCCAAGGCAATGTGACCGGCGTCGCCTACAGAGACAGCATCTTGGAGCCCATTGCCTTGCCTGCCCTTCAGGCCGTGGGACCAGGCTCTGTACTGCAGGACGACAACGCTCCGGCACACAGATTGCGGGTCGTCACCAACTTTCTGCAGCTGCAACAAGTCACCAGGATGGACCGGCCTGCCTGATCACCTGATTTGAACCTGATCGAACACCTCTGGGATGTCCTAGGGCAACAGCTTCGCGCCAACCACCCTCCTGCTCTAAACCTCAACATTCTGTTCCAGAATATGGACCAGGAGTGGCAGGCAATTCCCCACAACATCCTCCAGACTTTGGTCAGGTCCATGCAACGATGCTGCATGGAGTGCATCCAGGCAAATGGCGGCCACACTCGTTATTGACACTTTTGTGTGACATGCTCTTGGCTCTGATTTTTTGTAATAGGGGTGTGTCCATTTCATTTAATTTTTTGCAATCATTAATTTGTATTAACACCTGAAAATGTCATTGATCGATTCACAAATGAATGAATTAAATGCCATTTTACTTTCTTATTGATCCGTGTTGTTCGTTAAAAATGGCGTGTAATAGAGCAAGTGGCCTTTGAATTCTTTTGAGTAGTATATCTGCACTGCCAACTTGTGATTCGTTTATTGAAGTAGACACACCAGTCTTATTTAGGTATGGCGTTTTAATTGCTTCTCTTTGAGCATTAGTTAAGTGAAATCCTACATCTTTGTATGTCGTTATTATACATTATACTAATACATATTACAAACGTATCAGCCCCATTAAACTGAAAGTTTCCACCCAATTGCCAATTGATTTCAACATCAGCTGGGGAACCAATTAGCTGGTCTGCATGTTTTGACACATCAATATGAATGATTGGATACTAACTTGCAAATTCTAATACACTGATAGAGCTTCCTGTATCTGTATCCTGATACTTATTCACAGCTTCTTGGAACATCATGTAAGCTCTGCTGTAATTTCTGTTGGCTTCATAAAAATTAGTGATTAGTGCTCTTTCAGGATACTGCAAGCTGTTTACCCTTGCAAATATTTGTTTCAGATTGGCATGATCAAAGACCATGTTATTTTGTTCTTTATTGTTGTCTCAACCAACAGCTTGAAAAGCAATGAATATATGCCTAGGCAATTGCTCACTCTGCTGTGTTGTGACTCTCCAAGATGGGCTAATTTCTGTACTGGTACATTGCTGTCTGTAAACTCTCATCTGCTCAAAATACAGTTTTCTCATCATTCCACTAGCAAGATTTGTTTCCAGATCAGCCAAGTAACCCAAATTAGGTTCCATTTTTGGCATCCACAAACTTATATGGGATATTTTGAATTTCCCCACATCAACACCGGCCTGTCTGTGAATGTAGTTGTTTGAATTAGCTCTGTCCAAAAGAAGACTGTACTTAATTCCTCTTGTAATACTTGTGACATCTCTGCACAGTCCAAACACACTACTCAGAGGTAAAAGCACACAAACCTCCTTGTTCCCTGCTGTGAGGAGATTTTTCATTTTAAACCCGGAATTGTAGTTGTCTCTTCTAAGATTTCCCAAAGCAGTTCTTAATTCAGCTCTGGTTGTGTGATCAGCATTTGCTGTATTTGCAGTAGTATTGAATTCTCTTCCATCACTGCCACCATTTCTAGAGTCTTTGTACCACATCATATTACTTGCACTCGACTTGTTGTAATCATCTGAAAAACTAACCAGATTCATTATGGTTTAAGCTTGTGGTAGATACAGAGATACCTATTCTACTTGCTGGTCATTTAGATGCAATTCTGCTGTATGAAAAAGGGACCATCCATAATTTATCAAAGCAACATTATCTCAAGCATTGTAATTATTTTTATAATTTTAATCAGTTTTCCTCTCACTTCCAGGAATGCTTCGTGTGGGAGAAGGAACACATCCAAGTCTCTTGTTTCCAGAATGTGCCTGCCATCTTTATCCATGTTGACTGAGTCTCTTGGTAGGTACTCAACATATTCAAAATTCTTAATGGAGTCATCAACAATTGGATCCTCAAAGAGGTCCAAGTAAGGGGACTTTATTTTTGCCATTTATATTTTATACGGCTTTATTTAAGGATTATGATAATGTAGATACTCCATCATCAAGAATGTATCTTTTATCATCAAAACATGACAGACTTGGTATAGCTCCATCGCTGCCGAACTCAGTACTTTGAAGCAGAAAAAGCGACTGTCACGACTCGGAGTTAAAAGGTGTTTTGGAAATAAGTTTATAGGATGGGGCTTTGGGGCTTTAAAACTTTTGATTTGCCTTTAATTTCAGCATTAGGCTTTCCATGCTGTTGCACGGGTTTTGCTTGTTAGTATCATGATTTTGAAAGAGTGAGTTACTTTTGTTAAATTGTTAATTAAGACCAGATGCCCTGGGCACGTGCTGCACGGCTGTGCTGATGTATTGTTGGGCTTTGCAGTTATTTCACAGGCTTTTGGTTTGTATTTCTCTAGTACCGTGGTTTATTCAGTTGGTTCATGATTTTGTTCATTATCTCGTGCCGGCCTGGTTATTCCCCTATTTAGTTCAGTTGCCGTCGTGCGTTCTGTCACTTGCCACTCCGGATCGCAGGGTGAGTGGTTATGGGGTTTTGTTCTCCTTTTGTTTCTGGTATGTTTCACCTCGTACGCGTCGGCGGTTGGGTTGTTGGTGTGGGGTAAATAGCTATTTCTGTTCATTTGTGTATTGCAGATCCTGGCCTGGGTTTGGGATTTCCTGGCCTGGGGTATCTGGATGGGCTTGTGAGGGTGGCGGCTGTTTCTGGCGTGAGGTTTTGTGATTTTTGCTGTGGAGGGGAGGAGGGTTGGTGGATTGTGACGTGGAGGTGAAGGTTTTGTGGATTGTGAGGTGAAGGTTTGGTGTGTTGTGATGTGGGGGTGAAGGTTTGGTGGATTGTGAGGTGGAGGTGAAGGTTTGGTGGAATTTGTGATGTGGAGGTGAAGGTTTGGGGATTTGTGATGTGTGGAGGTGAAGGTTTGGTGATTTTTGATGTGGAGTTGAAGCTTTGTGATTTGTGCAGCAGAGGAGTGTTTTGTGATTTGGCTTGTGGAGGTGAGGGCTTTTGTGATTTGTGCATCGGAGGTGAAGGGGTTTGTGCTTTATGCTGCGGAGGTGGAGAGTTGGTGATTTGGATTGCGGAGATTGTGATTTGAACTGTGGATTGCTGGTCAGTGTTTGGGGTGGTTTTTTGGGTCATTCTGAATATTAAATCCTTTGTTATACAGTTTTCCATGCGTGCGTGTTCTGTTTCGTGTTCGTCTCATCCTTAGTAGCACAGGGGTAGGAAGTGCTTCCCTTATTACAGAGACAGGAGCGTCACCACCACCTAGCAGCTCCTGACAGCGACAAGCTGAGCGACAGTGGCTGCGTTCTGGTTTGGCTGTTCACAAAGAAATTTTTTGTTCTTTCAAGCACAAGATCAATCATCTAGTTGATATGGCTACGACAGTCTTCTTTA
>JAWQFJ010026799.1:12500-20000 GCA_034096865.1 Theodoxus fluviatilis | reverse complement strand
TTTAGGGCAGTCAACCATCGAAATAATAGACCTTATCGCTGTCATCATCTACCCCACACCTCCCATACATACATACGTACATACATACGTACATACATACGTACATACATACGTACATACATACGTACATACATACGTACATACATACGTACATACATACGTACATACATACGTACATACATACGTACATACATACGTACATACATACATACATACGTACATACATACATACATACATACATACATACATACATACATACATACATACATACATACATACATACATACATACATACATACATACATACATACATACATACATACATACATACATATCAAAATGACTTTATTCATTAAATAATAGTGCAATTCTGCACACATAAATAGGTACCGTACATGAAAAAGAGTACAACACAAGACAGGACACTGCCTAGTAGCAACAACCCATGAGATCATTTCACACATTAACCACTCTGGTCTCTCCCTTATATCAATTAGCAACAACACCAGAATAGGTATTTACAACAATCTCATGATTACCATCACTTTCCTTTTCAGCAAGTTACTTTCAATCAGATGTATACCCTCATTATTTCTCGACATTTTTCTTCACCCATGAATTTTATAACATTTCTTTCAACTTCACAAACACTTAAGTGAAGTCCAACCGCAAGAGTGGCAATGATATAACAAGGATGTACACATCAGAGGATCTCCACCCACATTGATACAATGCATGGCTGCAGAAATGAGCACGTGCAATATTATACAGCAATTGCAACACAAAAAACAGGTTATTGATGTTGATACAGAGCAGAAGTGCAGACGTGAATATGTGCTTACTTGTAACAAAGTACAAAGTTGTGGTGAGGCAATCCAAGGGGAGTAATTCTATTACCTCCCCTTAACTGTGAAACACTGACTGGACTGTCAGTAGTCACGGAGTTCAAGTATCTGTCTGCCTTTTCAACTCACCCCTCACCCGGTAAGACCTTCCTGCATCTTTGTTTCCAGATCAGGCTAGAGCCTATCATGGCACTGACAGACAAGTATCTAGCGATGCTCTTTGCCCTGGATTTGGCTATCCCTACCATCTGCAGTCCACTGATCACACGACTGTGAACACTTCCAAGGGCTCCCACAACAAGAACACAGATCTTACAATTAAATCCGTTGTTCTGGATTTCTGCACAAAGTGGGAGATACTTGTCAAACTTTGCGTTGTATCATTCTTCGACAAAAGCGTCGAATGGAACCGATACCTCCACTATTGTGCATGCGCCACTTTCACTGTCAATTACACACAAGTCTGGCTTGGTGTGACGCACGCCTTCAAACGGTTGGCTACTGCTTGTGAAGTGGGACCGGGTCACGATCTGGTTAGTTAGGAGCAGAGCACGGGGGTTGACCTCGCTCACAACCCTTCGCACAATCTCTACCACCCTGTCATGTCGTTTCTGGATTGCGTCTGTTTTCTCTGCAGCCTTTGAGAATGTGGCTGATTGTCTCTGACGCAAATCCACACCTGCCACATTCTTTGGGGTGGATTGCAGGGTAGTAGGTGTGCAGCAGGGTGTTGCATTCTGCGAGCTGCAGTCTTGCCTTTGTTACAAACTTTGTTAGTTTATCACTCAATTTCAGGTTGTTCAGATGGCATGATGACAGGGTGTGGTCGATGCCTGGGGAACGCGCGATTCTGCCCTGTGATTCTTTCACCTTCCATACTTCCACAAGCTTATCAAGCTGCAGGCTTTTGAGGAAGGTGAATGCGCTCGTAGCATCTTTGAGGCAGACTTCTACATCTTCATCCACTTCGGCGCAGAGCACGTAGCTGTTGTTTTCTTGTAGCTGGAGCCGAACTTTTAGTCTAGCGCAGAGTTCATTCAGATGAATCCAGTGGGATTGTCTCCAGTTCACTCTGGATTCCTTGACAAGCCTGTAGTTCCTGTCAGTTTTGTATCCTGCAAAATTGTTCTCATCAAGGTTGTCCTCGCGTTTGCATTTTCGCTTGCTTAGATGTATCTGCAACGAGTCTCGAGCGGTGGATTTCGTTTGCTCGTCGCTGTTGTTGAGGACGCTGAGCAGAAACGACAACTTCTTGGCATAGTACATGATGCGGGGACTGAGAACTCCTAGGCCGCCTTTGCTCCTAGGGGCAAACATAAACGATCGGGTGGATGAGTCGTTCAGGCCTAGCCATGATCTGATGTTGTAGACCAAAGCATCCTCTAGGCTGTCGAGCACTTTCTCCGTGAATGCAATGTTGGGGAAATAGAAGTGGAGTCTTGAAACTGCCATTGTGTTGGTTGCTTGCAGTTTGGCGCCGATAGGAAGTGGCGACCTGTCGATCTTCTCCAGGGTATTTTTGAACTCGCTGATGATTTCCTCCAGTTGCTTTTTCTCAGAATTTGCGCTAAGGTCTATATCATATCCCAGGTATCGATAGGTCTGTGTTCTGTCCAGCTTGGGAATCGCAGACTGCTGTATGGTCAGAGTTGTGGATGATGTGGCATCATTCTTGCTCCAATTGTTTCCACTGCGGTGACCATGCATCAGGGCGCATTTTCTGTGTTTTACTTGCATCCCTGCGTATTCTATGAAGCTTTCTGTCTTTCTTGCGGCTTCCTGAATATTTTCTTCCTGTCCTGATTCCAGGACAACGTCGTCCACGTACCCCTGGACTGGGTTCGGGATGTGTAGTGTAGTGTAGTCTAGCTCTATCCACCGTAGCCACTTGTCTATCCCCTGCTCGAAAATAATTAATGACCATGGGCATCCTTGAATTATCCCCTTGGATCTTGTCACTGTCTCGGTGAGGCCGTTTTCTGTTTTTACCTGGAAAGTGGAGCCAGTATATATGTCGCGCGTAATTTCGACTACCTGCTTGGGGTACGCCATCCGCTCTAGCTCCTGAATCATCAGCTCGTGGTCTATGCTGCCGAATGCGTCCTTGATGTCGATGAATGAGATGTACATTTTTGAAGACTGGTGAAGGAAGTTCGTGATTCCCGTTTTAAGGGTGAAAACGTGCTCCTGGAGCCCATTGCAGGGCATGGATCCCTTTTGTCGTGCAGACAGTCTGCCTGTTTCCACAATCCATGGCACCAGTCTCTTCTGGATGAGTTTCATGTAGATTTTATAGCTGGTGCAAAGCAGTGAAATTGGCCGCCAGTCTTCAATCTCGTTCGGCTCTCCATTCTTCTTTTGGACGAGGGTGATGATGGAATGCTTCCATTCTTGCGGCACTCTTCTGTTGATGGCGCAGATTTTCATAATCGCCGTGATCGCTGGAGCGAGCGTCTGTCTGTGCTGCTTGAGGTAGCCGTGCGTGACTCCGTCGTGCCCGGGTGACCGGCGCGTTGGGAGAGTCTTGATGACGTCAGAGACTTCTCCAACCGAAAACTTGATGTCAGAAGGGGTCCATTCTGGTGGGGGTATCAGGTCGTCGATCCAGGGTGGTGGGGGTGCTGTCGTCAGGGTGCGTTGGCATCGTCTCTGGAAGTGCTTGTGGACTTCAGTTTTGTCGATTTTGCAGCCACTTGGTGGTACTTTTCGGCTGTCATTGAGAATGATGTCGATCGCAAGTCTCTGTTGTATCTGCCACAAGCAGGTTAGCTCCCCTCTGGAGATAATGGGATCATCTTACAGGTTACGAGGTCGGTCAAGGTCGCGTCGTCTCATTCTCGAGAAGCACGTGCGCATGTTGTTATTCAGATGATTCAGGCACCATTCGATCGTAAACAAATGCCGCTCGAGTTCATCCTCGCAACAATCTTGCAAACCATCAGGCAATTCAACAGGGACGTGCTTCAGAATGCGCACAACATACTTCACAAACGGCAGGCTATGGGAAGCACCATTGGGTTTGGTTGAGCGGAAAGTGCCGTCGCGGCAGAAGATTCTGCACAAGTGATCGAGCAGAGTGAGCCATTTGTCGGGGGATGGGTGGCGATAGGAACGCTGAACATTCATGGGTTTAGTAGAATTAGCATACATACATACATACATACATACATACATACATACATACATACATACATACATACATACATACATACATACATACATACATACATACATACATACATACATACATACATACATACATACATACATACATACATACATACATACATACATACATACATACATACATACATACATACATACATACATACATACATTCATACATACATTCATACACACAGACACACAGACACACAGACAGACACGCAGACAGACACATAGACACACAGATAGGCATACAGACAGAAACACAGACACACAGACAGGCACACAGACAAACAGACAAAGAGACAGGCACACAGACACACAGACAGACACACAGACACACAGACACACAGACACACAGACACACAGACACACAGACAGACTGACAGAAAGACACACACACACAGACAGACACACACACACACACGCACACACACACACACACACACACACACACACACACACACACACACAGACAGACAGGCGGACAGGCAGACAGACAGACAGACACACACACACACAGACCAACAGACAGAGAGAGAGAGAGAGAGAGAGAAGGAGAGAGAGAGAGAGAGAGAGATAGAGAGAGAGAGAGATAGAGAGAGAGAGAGAGAGAGAGAGAGAGAGAGAGAGAGAGAGAGAGAGAGAGAGAGAGAGAGAGAGAGAGAGAGAGTCACTTACTGGGGACCTCTGTGCTGGGACCGCAGCCTGATCTGACAGAGTCAGACACACCAGAAGAACAACCACGCAATTCTGCACATACATGCTTGCAAACTCGAAGAAGACTCAGGAGAACTTCCAAATTAATCTGAACTTTCAACAATGCGAAATCAGCCGGTAAACCAAACCTCGGAAAAATAAATCTTTCAAGCGATATATCTGCTGGAACAGTCGCTGTGATTTCAGCTCTGCGCGTTCAGTGAATTGTCGTCTTCTCGGCCCCAGCCGCCTTATATATCTGGGACCGGGGCGGAAGTGCTCGGTAGGAGCATGGACCCATGGTAGGAGGGAGGAACTGTGACGTCACAGAGGGAAGGGTCGAGTCATTCCCTGTGGGGCGTGTTGCATAGACGCGAGGAAAGCCAAGGACCTGTTCAAGAGGCCTACCGGTACGTACCGGTTGATACCGTTCGTCTTTTGAACGACTTGGTACGGCTACCGGTATCGACCGGTACGTACCGCGCCGGAACGCTGTTGCGCCTGTATAGGCAAAATGGCTGCCTTCGGGGAAAGGAAGAAAGTCGTCATCACAAATATGCGCTGTGGCACGCATTTCGACCTGTGATTATTACCCAGCCTATGCGAGACGTTACAAGAACTTAGGCTCATATTGTACTTTTCTTTTTTAAAAGAATAACTGCTCTGAAATAATTACCGGGCGAGATGTGAGCAAACATTTCCACGTCAGATAGCGAAACATTTTAAGGGAAGCAACTCTTATATCTTACACTAGCCCTTTGTTTGTTGTGTAATCTCCCTTGAAGTGAGCATCGAAATATTCTTGCGTACACCAAGTTAGCACTGTCGTTTTGACATAAATTTCAATTCGAGCGATGCCGAGCATTCAGGCACAGCTACAGCTAAACGTATTTCATCGGCTTCCACAAGGAACGAGCAGTCTGCAGCTGCTGGTTTACTCATTTGGTTGAGAAGCGCAATTTGCGACGATGAGAAGGCATCGTGGAAGCCATCTTGGCTACCGTTCGGTCATAACGAGTCGTTCAAGAGTGCACATTGGTTGCTCGGCTACCGGTAGGCTACCGGTAGGTCGTCTTGAACGCACGGCAAGATATCCTGCGAGGAATAGGCCTGCGTCATGATGTGTCAACATGGAGAAAGTAGATGTAAAGGTAACGTAAATGCTGCTTGGGGCTGGCTGTGCGGGTGCTACTGAAGCAGGCACCGAAAACACAAAGACCGCAGCATTTCATCTGATGAGATTGGTATGCAAATCTTGACACATGTTGACCTCGCAGGACCTCGCGTCTTAGCTACGCGGCCCAGAACTCCCAGCCAAGCCGCCCACGTGCATGTCACTGGCGCCGCTGTGCTCTCGCTGAGCCAACCCGCCCACGTGCATGTCACTGGCGCCGCTGTGCTCTCGCTGAGCCAACCCGCCCACGTGCATGTCACTGGCGCCGCTGTGCTCTCGCTGAGCCAACCCGCCCACGTGCATGTCATTGGCGCCGCTGTGCTCTCGCTGAGCCAACCCGCCCACGTGCATGTCACTGGCGCCGCTGTGCTCTCGCTGAGCAAACCCGCCCACGTGCATGTCATTGGCGCCGCTGTGCTCTCGCTGAGCCAAGCCGCCCACGTGCATGTCATTGGCGCCGCTGTGCTCTCGCTGAGCCAAGCCGCCCACGTGCATGTCACTGGCGCCGCTGTGCTCTCGTTCAGCCAAGCCGCACGCGCGTCAAGACTTGCTTTGAGAACGCAGGTGGGAGGCGGAGAACATTTGGAAGATAAATGATCGCGCCGCCACTGTCTACAAAATCATTCGCCGGAAGCGAACACATCCTGAACCAAGAGACGAATGTATCTGACGTCTTTACGAATGATTGCTCCACTCTTTTCTTTGCTCACGTTTTAGAACTGTTTTATTTGTAATGCGGAGTGGATTGCAACTTGTGATGAATTAGTTTCATTTAGCCTAATATGGTCAGGCGGGGAACTCCAGAGAAGGAGGAGGGGCACTTCATTTCAAAAAGCGGCATGTGTCTTTCTGTTGCGGAGATCCTGTGTGACCAGTTATAAATGATGCATTGTTCCCAATGTGTCGATAGAAAAACAAAGAATGGTTCAATATCACAAGCCAAATAATGTGCAAAATAGGACTGAACAAGGAAACGTTCAAACGTCCATCTGACACATACACTCACACGGAAAATCCGAGCAGATTCAAAGTACACACATAGACATATATGTGATGTTGCGTTTACTGTCAGTTATGTTTCTACGATACAGTCTGTTTTTTGAAATGGCTAGATATTTCTGTTTTTTGTTTTTCTTGGTGATTACTTCTTTTCGGCATAACACATAAGGATAGTGTGAATGAAATCTACCAAATGACATTTGAGGAATATTTCTTGTACTATAATGAAACTATTTCAAAGAAGAATTTTGTTACAGTTTGTAAGTTTTCTAGGATGCCCAATTACTATCATACATTTTTTCGCGATTAATCAATGTTGCTGCCAATATTTACTCCATAAAGTGTATATTCACGAGGTTTTCGTTTGCAGCAAACTATTTCCATATGGTAGTCCTCCATACTTGTCTACTTCAACTATTAGTTGCAATGCTGCTGGGAGAGCAGGCCAGAAATCATGTTTGAGTCCAATGAAACTCACGAAAAAGCAGCAAGCCAAACAACACGGCGAGCTTGAAGAAATATTGCATTATCTGCAAAAGAAATGACACCTGTGGATGAATGAAGTTGTACGGCCATGCAGCTGTTGTGGAGGTTCCAGAACAAACCCGATCATTGTA